>JAMPIV010006274.1:0-198904 GCA_024509875.1 Oreohelix idahoensis
ACTGTAACCGCATATTTTAGCAGTAACCTCTTCTGTATTGGTTCCAACTTGACTGTAAACCATCAACTGATACAATCTAGATTTGCTGGTTTCTCACTGAATGTAATTAAACGTTAATGTTATTATGTCTTTGAAACCACCGCTGATAACGGCGCTAAGTCTAAATGTTATATAATCTTTTTACACCCACTGTTGCGAGTGTAGGGGTTTGGTCTATATCATCGCCACACAGGCTAATTCAATATATGTGTGCTGCTGTCCTGTCACTGTGTCTGGAATGTTGACCTGGGTGTGTGTTGATATGTTCGCACACCACGGTACGTACATAAGAGTACATGCAAGAGTCAAAAAGGGTTGCAAACGTCTAGAACAGTTCGATACTGTTTATTCCGTACAACACAGACACGATGACATAAATGACACACATTCGACAGCAAAACACGAATCATATAATTTCCACATTGCATTAAATATATATAATACGGCCTGTCCACATCCTGGCCTAAACAGTACTTCAACACGCACTAAAGCCTGCATCATCCGGCAGCTTCATTAATCTTCACAATATGGCCTACAAAAGTACTTCAATACATAGCGAAGCCTGCATCATCCGGCAGCTTCATTAATCTTCACAATATGGCCTACAAAAGTACTTCAGTACATAGCAAAGCCTGCATCACACGGCAGCTTCATTAATCTTCACAATATGGCCTACAAAAGTACTTCAATACATAGCAAAGCCTGCATCACACGGCAGCTTCAATAATCTTCAAAATATGGCCTACAAAAGTACCTTAATACACAGCGAAGCCTGCATCACCCGGCAGCTTCATTAATCTTCACAATATGGCCTAAAAAAGTACTTCAATACATAGCAAAGCCTGCATCACACGGCAGCTTCAATAATCTTCAAAATATGGCCTACAAAAGTACCTTAATACACAGCGAAGCCTGCATCACCCGGCAGCTTCATTAATCTTCACAATATGGCCTACAAAAGTACTTCAATACATAGCAAAGCCTGCATCACACGGCAGCTTCAATAATCTTCAAAATATGGCCTACAAAAGTACCTTAATACACAGCGAAGCCTGCATCACCCGGCAGCTTCATTAATCTTCACAATATGGCCTACAAAAGTACTTCAATACATAGCAAAGCCTGCATCACACGGCAGCTATAATAAGGTTCATATGGCCTAAACAAATCTTCACTGCAGTGTATCACATAGGCTGTACACACAGCGAAATATATAAGTCGACATTTTCTCAAATCCTACGTAGGCATACATTATCCAAAAACACTGGGACTCGACCTACACGGTCCACGCCCAAAACACAACTCCCCAATCACACACTAGTCCCGCCAAAAAACCCGTCACGAGATTCGGTTGTCTTGAACACCGTTCTCGATAACACATGCAGACTAGCGAGCTATTCACATGACTCAAAACAGTACAGAATAAATACATTAAACAGCGTTCACACGCTTATCTGTACTCTGTCACCCGAAAATAGGAAAAGATAATTCTATCCTAAAGTCAAACAAGTATCCGCTTAATCAAGCGTTGCAACTCGAAATTTAATATGTTCAAAACATTCTAAAGATTACTTCCCCTTCCATAAGTTCCACTTGCAACAGTTACCACCCGCTCCGGGAAAAAAAATGATTCTATCATTTTTTTTGAAAAAATTAACTCCCAAAAACGAAAAATTTAGAAGACAATTAAGCTCTAACATATGCCTACAAAAATATCTTATTTTAAATCAAAATTAGATATTTACAAGAAATATCAGCATTAAAGTGTAAAGTAGCAATTAAAGCATACAGCATAATCAGCTAAGTATAAAAAGTAATTAGCTAAATATACAAATATGATCAGTTTCAAAATTAATTCAAGTATACGTATATTTAGTACAAACCAAACCGACAACAACCGATCGAAAGAGAAAACACAAGATCAATCAAAAGAAGAATGATCTGTAAAAAAAAAAAAAGTTAGATCTCAACAATACCATATACTCATAATTAAGTTGGACAATTACATGTAAAATAAATACAACTATCATAAGTAGATATATCATATCAAGTCATATAACCACTCCAACAATACAAAGAATAGAGGTATAAGTGTTGAAAGAAGACAAAGTATACAAATAGAATCAAGTAAAACGAAGATGAGGTACGAAAGTATAAACAAGATATGAAATCCATACCGAAAAGACAACAGAAAAGAAGGAATGAAATGAAGAATAGTTACCAAAGACAGATAGAAAGCAAAGGCACGAACGCAGAGAAAGTCAATAACAGTATATACTAATAACTGTTTTGATCAGATAACCTATTCAAAAATAAATATATAAACATGATCGAAAGGCACAACACAAAATATCAAAGTATATCTATACTAATACCATCAAAAAATAATTTATAACTAAACAAAACCTAATAAGTAATTTAACTAAGTTATAAGAGTTATACAAAACTAACATAAATAAATTATAGGCATCGAACAAACAAGTAATAGCATTACTATAACTAATACGACCAACGCACAATCAAGCGCTAAAAATAAAAAATACATCATAATAAAAAACAACTTTTTACAAGAACTAATCAAACTACATATCAATGATATCACGAAGTCAAATGCTGGGCACACCCAACAAAAAATTACAATGCCAAAAAAAAAAAAAATCATTTTTTTCAACAGTACCGTACAAACATATTTTTTTTCTCGATAAGTTACATAAAAACAGTATTTAATTTTTAAGTAATTCAATAATACTTTAAGTAAAGCCTAATAATGAAATCAATATTTTAACAAAATGAGTGAAATATAAAACAAAAATCCTATCTCGAAGAAACCTTTAAATCAACACATGTAAATTTAATTTATCCTTTAAGTTCTTTCTGCTGACAATTACGTTCAGCTCAGTACAATGCTATTTAGCTATAACTTTATCAATAAATCTACACTTTGTTGCTAATATGAAATATAAAAAAGGTTCTATAAAAATATCTACAAAAAATAAGTTTTTTTTGTTTTTTTTTTAAATAATCTGCTAAGAAAATAATCTACATGTCTGACTGGCAAGAAAATCAAGTTCTGGAAAATCGAAGTTTCACAAAAAGTTAACAAATCCAAATACAAGATCATGTATGATACATGCAAGCTATTTTCAAAATTACATTTCACAACATACCAGATAATACACATCTTCTCTGTATGTTCTATATATTAATTAATCATGACACCAAAACATAAGAAAAATATAAATTAAGTGAATAACGAACACTCAGGACTATCTAAAAGTAACCACTACATCAACACAATAAATGAGTTTGTGCAATCTCATCATGTACAAAACTATCCTAAACAACACAGTTGCAAAAATTCTAAGTTGAACAGAGTAGTATAAAGATGATAATTACATACTACACATTATCAACACAATAATATATAAATAGCATAAAAATGTATTAATACATCATCAAAATACAGACATATAAATAACAACAATTAAAAAAAATTATGGCAATCAAAAGATGCATAGAAATAATCATTACAACAAAATTATATGTTATTTCAAAACAACAACATGTCATGTACTAATATAGAATACAAAAAATTATCATCTTCACATAAAAAAAAATAAATCAGACGCGAAGTCTCCCACTCTCTTGTAAACATGCTTGACCTTCAGAAAGCAACACCTCAGATTTTAGTTTGACGCTGACAGGTTTCAGTTGACTACTCGAGCGGAAAGTTGACTCACATTTCTGACCGTCAAAATGTCACAGAAGCCTTGACCCTTATCGTAACGTAGCTTCTGTCAACAAATACAAATGAAAATTTCCATTTTACTCAATAGTGAAATTTAATGAAAAAAACGTAGAAATCACGTTTACAATTACCCAGTACCGGCTTGTGTAAAAACCCGGTCTCTTCACGATGTCACTAGCTCTCTCTATCACATGTAGATATCATAGAATTCTTGGGGACAACATGACCGACCTTGAATGTCGCCGCTGCCTTGCGCTGAAACAAAGTCTCACATTCACAACAACAAGTAGAGCAATCAATAGTATTCAAGCATCCACTGTTATTTTTACTCTGTTTACTTTGATTATAAATGACTCTGGGCTCATGTTGAACAAAATTAGCACAATTGCGCTTATTATTTGTTCTATGATCAAAATACTTATTATTACCGTTGCCTTGTTTACAAATAATCACTTTAGTCTTTTGTTGAGGAACATTATTCTGGTGATGTAAAGCAACATTTGAAAAGCCATTATCTCTATTATACTTTCCAACATTCTTACAATCAAAACTTTGAGATTTGTTAAATTGTCTACAGTATCTAGGAGAAGGAAAATTATTATTTACTGATCTCCCTTGGTACTGTTTAATCTTGGGGTTATCTCTCTTACTAGACCTGTTTTTCTTTTCCCCTATGGGAATATATTTACCAATAGTTTCAAACTGACTGTGCTGAGTTTGATAACTGCCAGAAACAATAGTATCTCTATTGTTCCGCATATGGGTTTCATCTTTGGAACAAGTAGTAATAGTCTCAACACCCGCTATTAATTTCTGAGTATTTCCAGTAGTAGACAAATATTTGCTCTTATGAGTCTTGACCTGAAATATATCACCTTTCTTTTCCTGACCAACAGAACTGGCTGTTACACAAGAATCTTTGTTGGTCTGACGCCAAGAATTATTACTGGAACTATCAGTAATATTAGAACTTTTAAAGTTGTATTTACCACGAAAAGATCTGTCTTTACCATGAATGACCTCTCTCTGAGCTACTTTCTGTCTATCATTGTCAACATTGACAGAAGAGCACCTTTTGTTTTTCAAAACCATATCTAGTAAGCCAAATATTCTTTCCCTTGCTTCCGCAAGTTACATATTTTTAAGTGAAATCTCTTCACTTAACCTTTTATTTAACTCCTTAACAGCCAAAACTTTGTCGCTTTCTTCTGCTAGCAAATTTTCAATTTTAGCGACCTTCTCTTTCTCCATAGTTAACTCTTCTAATTTCACCTTTTCATCCTTTTCCTTGCTTGCTCTCCTCTGTCGCGCTAGTTTCCTCAATCTCATCTTTTGAACCTCTTCTATCTGTGGCTGAAGTCGAGCCACTTGAGCCTGAAGTCCTTGGATTTGAGCAGCTTGTGTCTTTAACTCATTCATATTCTCCGAGGATACATTACTCTTTTCTTTCAGTTTGCGACTGAGGATATCATTGTCATCCAACACATACTGAAGCATATCTTTATAAGTCTTCTCACAGTCATTTCTCTCAACCTTCAATTTCTCATACATCTCTTTCTGTTCTTGAAGTTCCCGCGTGAGATTACCTATCTGAGTTTCCAAGTCTTGGACTTTGCTTAAAGCTGAATTTAATGTAGCTTGTGCACTAGAAAGTTCTGAGTTTGATTCAAGTATCTCACTTTTAAGCTTATACACAGTTGCCTGTAGTTCGCTCTCTTTAGCAACACCTTCTAGAAATTCTCTCTTTGCTGTAGAGCACTTTGTTTGTTTACTTTTGCTTGTTTCTCAATTCTCAATTCCCTTTCCTGCTCATCAGATGTATGGTTGTGGATTATTTTGAACATGCTTTGCATTATATGTCCATGTTCAAATTTAATATACTGTTGCAAAAACACACGAAGGTGCCGTAGCAAATTCACCAAATCCTTAGCCATTATTGAATTACACAGAAGCTTAAAGTTATGTTCAGCAAATAACTCTAGAGATGCCGATACATTAACCAAAAAATCGTCCATGATCCATACTCCAAGTCGTGCACCTCTCAATCCCTTACCATCTCTACCTACCACCAATGCAGACTCCAACATAGGCCTTATATCTGTAGGGTACATATCACGATCCATGGTGATTCACTTACTTAATCAACTATATATAGTAATCACTTATAGTTATGACAAATTACTGTCGCAAAAGGTTTGACAATTACCTTTCCAGCTCACAAAGCCAACTATTTGTCAAGAAATGAGCTTATTCCTCAATTCTGTATCACCAATTCCTTTTTATAGCACCTTTATCAAGTCACATCATTATCAGGAAAATCGACATATGTCAACAGCCATTAACACCTATGCATCAAATCTTAATCATATGTCAAATTAGACATAAACAACAATAATAACAAAATGAGCAATTAGGGAGGCCTAGCGACATATATGAAGTGACACAATTTACACAAGACACAATCACTTATCTGTCAATGATCCCGCTTCTTTTCCGCCACGACACTGGATATCACATAGACTGCTAAAACCTCCACTGCGGGAAGCACTGCAACTTGATTCGTTTCTCTTCAGGTAATTTCGTCAATATGATATGTGCTTAACAATGCACAAGTTGACAGGAACCATAATACAGCACACACTGCAACTCTTGACTCTTCTGTAGTCTGAAATGTACACGGCAACTCCGTGTATCATAACATCTTGAACTTGTGATGGTGACAACTGGCACAGGTAACCCGAATATTGCAGAAATCTGTCACAACCCGTACAAATGCTGGTACAAATACTGTCCAAGTCTAATTGAACTTCCTTGACCACTGCAGACGTTGTTGTAGTCTATAGGCACGAAATAGGACGTCAATTGCTACTGGTGTAAAGTTGCCTTCTACCACGAATAAAGCGTGCGTCGTTTCTCAAATGCGCCACCCAGGCAGATAATAACTAGGTCACAGTTCTGAAGTACAGGAGATTCAAGCCACGCCTACATAAGGCTAATTATAACAAAGTCAAGTGTTCTACACTCTTGTCACGTGCAAGTCATATGTATTATTTTCAACTTGTAGTGACTGATCCTCTAGATATGTTATGGTCTGGTGGACAAAATTTGATTCACTTTATCCTCTTGCTTCAAGTACATATCACTGTAGAGGTAACAATTTCTTAATCGTATACGCCACTCAGGCACATCTTAAATGATATCCAATGATACGAAAACTACGCCACTTAGGCTATCGACGCGAATAGTCGTAGATGTCAGATCCTGTTAACTGAAAACCACCACTGATACACCCCCCTATACTCTGATGGTTTCAGTCTGAATGTTATATGCATAAATGTACTCGCATTCGCTAGCACAAACACTAGTCATATATATAATACTGCATTGCATTAAATATATATAATACGGCCTGTCCACATCCTGGCCTAAACATTACTTCAACACGCACTAAAGCCTGCATCATCCGGCAGCTTCATTAATCTTCACAATATGGCCTACAAAAGTACTTCAATACATAGCGAAGCCTGCATCACCCGGCAGCTTCATTAATCTTCACAATATGGCCTACAAAAGTACTTCAATACATAGCAAAGCCTGCATCACACGGCAGCTTCATTAATCTTCACAATATGGCCTACAAAAGTACTTCAATACATAGCAAAGCCTGCATCACACGGCAGCTTCAATAATCTTCAAAATATGGCCTACAAAAGTACCTTAATACACAGCGAAGCCTGCATCACCCGGCAGCTTCATTAATCTTCACAATATGGCCGACAAAAGTACTTCAATACATAGCAAAGCCTGCATCACACGGCAGCTTCAATAATCTTCAAAATATGGCCTACAAAAGTACCTTAATACACAGCGAAGCCTGCATCACCCGGCAGCTTCATTAATCTTCACAATATGGCCGACAAAAGTACTTCAATACATAGCAAAGCCTGCATCACACGGCAGCTTCAATAATCTTCAAAATATGGCCTACAAAAGTACCTTAATACACAGCGAAGCCTGCATCACCCGGCAGCTTCATTAATCTTCACAATATGGCCGACAAAAGTACTTCAATACATAGCAAAGCCTGCATCACACGGCAGCTTCAATAATAAGGTTCATATGGCCTAAACAAATCTTCACTGCAGTGTATCACATAGGCTGTACACACAGCGAAATATATAAGTCGACATTTTCTCAAATCCTACGTAGGCATACTGTGACGTACGTCTAGTTTGACAAGTGAATTTTCCCTGATATGATGGATGATTTAAGGGACCCTTAGCTTTTCATAACATTAGAACCCCTGAACATTTGTTGTAACTTTTCGTTTGCCAGAACGCATTCCACCGGGACTCATGTAGGATACAGCGACGAGATCAAAGAGACAGACCGAGGGATCTTAAGGGAGACTATCGGCGCTATCAAAGACAGTAGTTTTCCCTGATACGAGACGCAGTTGCTTGCCGCTAATTTCGCGTCTCGGTGTCAATCGAGGAACCGAGCGAACGGGGGAAAGCGAAACGGGCAGCAGCGAGCGGATACGAAGACCAGGGGGCGGCTTCTTCTCTTGATTTGGCGGTCAGATCCCCAAAAGTTCGTGAGATCAAATAAGTTGTCAAGTTTATCATGTCCCACTCAACTTACATTTCATTTTAGCTAAATAGACCATGAAGAACTAGACACGTTATCACTCGCTGGCCAGACCTTTACAGAAGCACTAGCTTTATTGAAATCTTGTTATAGATTTTCCCCTGGATTTTATATATATTTGCAGTGATTTCTAATTCTGTGCAAAGCGGTAATATATATTGTGTAAAGTGATCAGTGGTCTAGTCATTCTATTTCAAGGGATTTTGTGTTAATTTAAATCTATTTAATTAAACCATCTCAAGAGTTCCAGTTTTAAATATAATGATCTATCTATTATATTATTTCAAAAGATAATAGATGCTTAAATTAACTTTTAAAGTCGCGAAGGAATTTATAATTAATAAATTCAGTTAAGTCCTAGTTTTATAGATGTGGGTTTTTAACCACTAGAATTCGCGCAGTGTTTATTAAATACATAATTAAATACTCGAGTGTATTATAGGCTTAACGGGAAATTCATCGCGCTTTAGAAGGTTATTTGTTTTCGGTATATTACATGTCTTTTTTTTCTTTCATACAGAGTGATCGTAACCTGTGCGATCCCAGCATTAAGAAAGCAATAAAGAAATCAATCTAAGCAAAGCAAAGCATAAACAGTGTGTAGAGTTCCCCTGACGCAGAACTTGTTGAGACTGTGTAAATTTTTAATCTTTGAGGCGATTCTATGTTTGGAATTCCGCTATCTAACTTATAGCAAAGAAAGCACACCCAAAGACAAATTTAACGCACCATCAAACAACTTAAGTCGTAACGGGAAGAAGAACACTGGCCCGAGCTTTGTTAGTTTACTGACACAGAGAGATAATTCATAATTTCCTGAACAGTGATGTGACTAGTTTTCTCACTGGACTTAAACCATACCTCACGGATAAAGTGTACCAGCACGCGTAAGAATTTTATTATCCGCGGCATAGTCAAATAGACCACACCATCCTCACCCCGGTATCAGAGACCGTGCCCTCCCATAGAAACTGTTATTAAGAAAAGAGACACAACTACAGATTCATTTTCCAGCGATTACGGGATCCTTTTATGTGCTGACCGCCTACCCGATAATCTGGGGCTAGAACTTGAACAAACACTCATACATTTAGTTGAGGTGTAACTGCTGTTGTGTTATTCTATGGAGTGCAAGATTTTTTCACAATCGGTAAGTGAGAGCAAGATGAGTGAAGGCCTTTGCTAGCGCGTGTATGAATGACAGGAAATTAATTCTTTTGTGTGACCATTTTGTTAACTTGCTTACCTGGTAACATATATCTTTTCTGTATACCCTACATTGTTCCTTTAAGTGGGATAGTTGATAATTTGTTAACTCTGTTTAAAACCACCTCCTTTCCATTTGCTTAGTAAAGGGAAGAACAGCTGGGAAGAACAGGTTTTTTTTTCTATCACTTATACCTAACTTGGTAACACCTCTTTCAGAGTAATTAACTTTACTGTTAGGTTAACGTACCCGTGTTCCTGATATTATCTATCTCTGGACTGGGTTTGTCTTTGTCTAATGAGCGGGAAGGGCTTAGTCGATACCAATCTTCTTCACCCCCTCCCAAACTTGTTATTTGCATTTGTGTACTTATGATAATTTATGTAATATCTGATATTTTTAGTGATTGATGTTTAAAGTGAATAAAATCACCTAAACTCATTTAGTTCTGTGTGTTGGATATACCCAAAGCCCAACTTTTCCCCTATTCGTTTAATATAGTTTGTATCAACGTCGTGTGTGTGTTTGAAAACACCAAATCGGTGTGCGCGCAGATGCGAGTCTGGAAAACTGGCAAATAATTGTTTGACCAGGAGAGTGAAAGAGAAGATTGAGAGACACGATTTGTCGTAAATAAGTCTGTCTTTACTCTCCTCCAGCACGCTGTGAAGTAACTATTAAATCTCTACATTTTCTATCACTGAGCTTTCCATCATCATTTTCCACTCTAAACCGGACCACTATTTCTACGACTCTTTTCTCTCAAAATAAATTTACGACAATATTTGGCCGGCTCGTCTGGGATAATTTTGAGATACATTTGATGCACACATATTTGTGGGCTGGTTCTGGGATCTTGAGCTACATTTGAGGCAATCGCATAGCCGGGTTAAAGATATTTTGAGTCTGATTTAGTTTGGGTCTAACTAGGTAGAGTGTGAATGATTTGTCTTTGTGAATTAGGGAAATAAATAAATAATTACACCCCTAGACAAACGTTCTTTAAGTATTTGGGTTGTCCACACAGCATATTTACAGGTTGTTTTCTCTCCACAGCAGTAGAAAGTACAGATAAACAAATATATTTGCTATTTTATTATCCTCTGGCGGAGATAATTATATTTCTTTCTTTATAAAAGTTGCTGGGATTGCGTGATTGTTTTACAGTCACTAAGGTTTTTGAAGTTAAGAAGAGTTGAGCTTAGCTAAAGACGGATTGTTCTGATTTTTAAAAATTAAGTTAACAACGTCTCATCTCAATAATTGACTTTAGGGACGGAGTTTGTTGTCAGAGATTTAAAATTTAGGGGAAATTTTTTTTTCCTTTTAAATTGTTTTAATATAAATTTTTCTCTACTGTTAGTAAAAGTAGATTCTTTTCCAGTGTAACTTACCATTTAGTGGCATAGTCGCTTGCGTTTAGAGCCTTAATTGCCAGATAATAGCAGCGATAAGTTTGCACAGTACAGGTAGGAGGTAACACAGGTAAATTTGTACTTGTGTTTTTTTTCTCGTAGCGGTTCAGAGTTCCTCCCTTTCGCGTTTCTTCTTACTAGTTCTCTAAGCATACTTCATCTTATTCTTTAACAATGGCAGAGAGGATAAAGATGAGGTCCATCTTGAGGCTGGAAGCGAAAGAGGCAGGATTAGATGCAGAAGCTGCAAACGCGTTTATTAACCAGGAATTGGAAATATATGACGCGGAGCAACAGAGAGCCGAAGCTGAGAGGAAGGCGGAGCAACAGAGAGCAGAAGCTGAGAGGAAGGAAGAGAAAGAAAGAACAGAGAGGAGAGAAGCCCAGGAGAGGGCAGATAAGAAAGAAGCGGAAGAACGTCTTTTGGAACAGAAGAAAATTGAAGCAGAGATGGAAACTCGCAGAGAGAGAGAGAGAGACAAGGAAAGACAGCATCAACTGGCGCTTAAGGCTCTAGAGAGTCGGGGCGCCTCTACTTCGACTAACGGAGAGCCGTCTTCGCCCCAGTCTCAATCAATGGACCTCTCCAGTACTCAATCTGCCCAATTAACTGCTATGTCGTTTTCTTTAGAATCTTTTCCTAGCCCTAACGAAAAAATTGACAGCTACCTAGAAAAATTCGAGAGACTCGCGAATCTTTATGGGTTAGAGAGTACCCGCTGGGCGCTCAAACTTTCAACGTCACTGAAAGGCAATGCTTATGACGTGTACACAAAGCTGGGACCGAATCAACATGATTACGACATGTTGAAAAAGGCCTTACTACAGCAGTTTGAGATGACTGCCCGAAAGTTTCTGCAGTTGTTCAGAAACAGCCGAAAAGAGAGCACGGAAACATTTCCCCAGTTCTCTTCACGTCTCACGGGTTATCTGACAAAGTGCATTGAATTATCTGACCTACCTCTTTCATATGAGGGACTCCTCGAACTTGTTCTTGTGGAGCAGATAAAATCCACTTTGTCGAATGAAACACGTAGATTTTTGGCTGAACAGGGGGCAGTCAGGCTTGAAGACATACTCAATAAAGCCGAACGCTATAGCAATGCAATGGCCGAACTTCCCAGCACTAAACGTAAACCCACCGATGAGCCATCTCGAAAACAGAATCTAGAGCAGGCATCCTATTCTTCCACTTCCTCTCAACATTATAACCAACGAGATAACAATACCCAGAAACCTCCCCAGGAAAAATCGAAATTCTACAAAACCCGATACCCCCCCAACAACAATTCTGATCAACCCAACAAGCCTACGTGGCAGCGCGGCCACCAAGGTCAAGGAAAAGGGAAGACCCCTACACCAGGAACGTCTGATCAGGGCAAACAAACCGGTGCAAACCGCATTGGATGTTTGCATACAGCCTCGAAAGGTAGAGTCAATGTCAGTGATTCTCAACCTGAGGGGGACCGACCCTCAACTCGAGGAACTGTAATTTTGAACGGTACCTCTACTACTTGTCTTTTTGACACTGGATTAAGTTTTGATTGTATTGTCGCTAGGCACCTAGTCAAACCCGGTCAGGAGACAGAGGAAACCGTCAAACTTAGTGGAGTTTTCAGGAGTGATGCACCCAGGACGCTTCCTATCGCACTGGTAGAAATACACTCTGACTTTGTCAGAGGAGTTATTAAAGCGGCCATAATGGATGATCCGATCTACCCAGTTATCCTGGGATGTAGATATGTGTTCATTGGGAGACCTAAGGAGCCGATTGTGGCAGCGGTAACCACAAGAGGGCAAGCCAAGAAGGAGAGGGAGCCTGCGCCAAACTTGTTGCCGAATGAACTGAAGGAGGCGCAACAAAAGGACCCTACTCTGGCGCCCTGCTTTAAAAAACTGCCCATGGCTAAGGACCCCAGACACAACGGAGACATCTTTTCTAAGGATGGTGTATTGTATCGTAGAACGGGCAACCCGGACACGGGGAATAACCAGCTCCTAGTACCGACGCAGTACAGAAACCAGATCTTAGAAATGGGGCACTCTCTTCCCTTTAGCGGACATATGGGACAAAACGCCACTATTCAGCGAATAAAAAACCACTATTGGTGGCCAGGAATGAACTCTGACATTGTCAGGTATGTGAAATCCTGCGCCCAGTGCCAACGGGTAGCACCCAAGCACTTGACACCCCCAGTACCTATGGGGCAAATGCCAATAGTAGGGACTCCATTTGAACGGGTTGCTGTCGACATTATTGGTCCTCTGGAAAAGACCAAAAGAAGGAACAGGTTCATCCTGACCTTAGTTGACACTTGCACTATGTGGGCCGAAGCCGTACCGCTACCATGCACTAATTCCAAGCATGTCGCAGAAGCCCTTGTGCAAATTTTTACACGGTTGGGATTCCCTCAACAAGTTTTGACGGACAATGGATCCCAATTCCGTAGCCTGTTAATGGAGGAGATCTTTAAGATCTTGAGGGCCAAACATATCCACACAAGTCCCTACCATCCGGCCGGAAATGGGCTCGTGGAACGTTTTAACGGTACCCTCACCATGATGTTACGTAAGCTGGGTCAGGAGAAACCGGAAGACTGGGACCAATATATATCGGCTGCCTTATTCGCCTACCGAGAGGTACCCCAAGCGTCTACGGGTTTTGCGCCAGCTACACTTTTATTTGGCAGACCTATTAAGGGGCCACTAGAAGCCTTACTTCGGTCCCTGACAGACCAGAAGGCTGACGAGACAGTCGTCTCTGCAAGCAAGTATGTATCTGAGCTTAAGGAAAGGCTAAAGCTAGGATGGGATCTAGCTACTACCAACCTTAAGAAAGCCCGCGCTAAAATTACTAAAAGATACAACAAAGCTGCAAAAGAGAGAGAACTACAACCAGGGGAGAAAGTCCTATTGCTACTTCCAACCGGAAGCAATAAACTTCGCATCGGATGGCAAGGACCGTTTACCGTCCTTAAAAAGATCTCACGTACCAACTACAAGATCTCCATCAAAGGAAAGGAGAAGGTCTTCCACATAAATCTGCTAAAGAAATATTTGGAAAGACCGGTGCCATCCTCCGAGCATCTCCTGGCTGTCGCCATAGCAACGGAAGACGAGGAAGATGATGATGGTTGCATGGAGTATCCACTGCAACCCACAGAATCCTTTAAAGATGTCAAGTTCGGCGACAATCTCTCACCAGAACAACAAACAGAAACCAGGGCTCTACTAAAACAGTACAGTGCAGTCTTAACGGATGTACCTGGTCGAACAAATCTCATTGAATTTGATATGAAATTAACAAACGAGACCCCTGTTCAAACCAGAGTTTACCCCATCCCGTACGCTAAAGCTGATGCACTTCGCGGAGAAATAGACAAGCTGCGTCAGGCAGGAATTATCAGTGAGTCTACATCTCCTTACAGCTCGAGTGTAGTGCTGTTGCAGAAGCCCAATAAGGAAGTTCGGCTGTGCATTGATTACAGGTTGCTAAACGCTGTAACGGAATTCCAGCCCGAACCTCTCCAAACTGTTTCTGAGTTGTTCACCAAGCTCAGCAAAGCAAAGATCTTCTCCAAGATTGACCTCAGCAAAGGTTATTATCAAATACCAGTCAAGGAGGAAATTAAACCTTTGTTAGCTTTCAGCACTAGTGAAGGACATTACACATTTAACGTGATGCCGTTCGGTTTGCATAACGCACCAGGAGTGTTCACCAGGATGATGAGGAAGCTTCTAGAACCTTTGCAAAGTCCCCATATCCATAATTTCATGGATGACATCTTAATTGCATCGGAAACCTATGAAGAACATATTGCTACGGTTGCTATGCTCCTCAGGAGACTACAGGAAACGGGTCTCACAGCCAGACCTAGCAAATGTCTCATCGGGTTTGAACAGTTAGACTTCCTGGGGCACACTATTTCTCACGGATGCAGTTGGCCTATTAAGAAGAACGTGGAGAAAATAGTGGCAGCAAAAAGACCCCGAACGAAGAAAGACGTACGTTCCTTCATATCGCTATGTGCATACTATCAGAAGTACATCCAGAACTTCAACGGACTGACGGCACCTCTGACTGACCTCACAAAGAAAGGTTGTCCTGATAAGGTCATATGGGATCAAAAGTGCGAACACGCGTATAGCACTTTGAAAGGACAGTTGTCTGCATACCCCATTTTGAGGTTGCCTGACCTCAAGAAACCTTTTGTACTGAGAGTCGACGCGTCAGGTCAGGGCATCGGGTCAACACTGCTTCAAGCCGATGACAGTGACCTGAACATGCTATTTCCAGTTGCCTATGGCAGTCGGAAATTAAATAAAGCGGAACGGAACTACAGCGTAGTTGAAAGGGAATGTCTTGCTCTGATTGACGGTATCAGACGCCATCATGAGTTTCTTTATGGTACATCTTTCACGGTGCAAACAGACCACGCTCCGTTAGCATTTCTTGGTGCCAATAAAGAATTTAACGCTAGGATCATGCGTTGGGCCCTCCTTCTAAGCGTCTATTCTTTCAAAGTGGAATATATTCCGGGAAGACAGAATGTCGGGGCTGATTTTCTGAGTAGAAACTGGTCTACAGAGGAAGAAGAGCAAACTGAAGATACCACTCATCCTAAAATCACCAATCAGGTCACCTCCATTGTCAAAAATGAAACATGAAAAATGGTTTCATGTCTAAAAGTGGGGACGATTGTGACGTACGTCTAGTTTGACAAGTGAATTTTCCCTGATATGATGGATGATTTAAAGGGACCTTTAGCTTTTCATAACATTAGAACCCCTGAACATTTGTTGTAACTTTTCGTTTGCCAGAACGCATTCCACCGGGACTCATGTAGGATACAGCGACGAGATCAAAGAGACAGACCGAGGGATCTTAGGGGAGACTATCGGCGCTATCAAAGACAGTAGTTTTCCCTGATACGAGACGCAGTTGCTTGCCGCTAATTTCGCGTCTCGGTGTCAATCGAGGAACCGAGCGAACGGGGGAAAGCGAAACGGGCAGCAGCGAGCGGATACGAAGACCAGGGGGCGGCTTCTTCTCTTGATTTGGCGGTCAGATCCCCAAAAGTTCGTGAGATCAAATAAGTTGTCAAGTTTATCATGTCCCACTCAACTTACATTTCATTTTAGCTAAATAGACCATGAAGAACTAGACACGTTATCACTCGCTGGCCAGACCTTTACAGAAGCACTAGCTTTATTGAAATCTTGTTATAGATTTTCCCCTGGATTTTATATATATTTGCAGTGATTTCTAATTCTGTGCAAAGCGGTAAAATATATATTGTGTAAAGTGATCAGTGGTCTAGCTCAGTCATTCTATTTCAAGGGATTTTGTGTTAATTTAAATCTATTTAATTAAACCATCTCAAGAGTTCCAGTTTTAAATATAATGATCTATCTATTATATTATTTCAAAAGATAATAGATGCTTAAATTAACTTTTAAAGTCGCGAAGGAATTTATAATTAATAAATTCAGTTAAGTCCTAGTTTTATAGATGTGGGTTTTTAACCACTAGAATTCGCGCAGTGTTTATTAAATACATAATTAAATACTCGAGTGTATTATAGGCTTAACGGGAAATTCATCGCGCTTTAGAAGGTTATTTGTTTTCGGTATATTACATGTCTTTTTTTTCTTTCATACAGAGTGATCGTAACCTGTGCGATCCCAGCATTAAGAAAGCAATAAAGAAATCAATCTAAGCAAAGCAAAGCATAAACAGTGTGTAGAGTTCCCCTGACGCAGAACTGGTTGAGACTGTGTAAATTTTTAATCTTTGAGGCGATTCTATGTTTGGAATTCCGCTATCTAACTTATAGCAAAGAAAGCACACCCAAAGACAAATTTAACGCACCATCAAACAACTTAAGTCGTAACGGGAAGAAGAACACTGGCCCGAGCTTTGTTAGTTTACTGACACAGAGAGATAATTCATAATTTCCTGAACAGTGATGTGACTAGTTTTCTCACTGGACTTAAACCATACCTCACGGATAAAGTGTACCAGCACGCGTAAGAATTTTATTATCAGCGGCATAGTCAAATAGACCACACCATCCTCACCCCGGTATCAGAGACCGTGCCCTCCCATAGAAACTGTTATTAAGAAAAGAGACACAACTACAGATTCATTTTCCAGCGATTACGGGATCCTTTTATGTGCTGACCGCCTACCCGATAATCTGGGGCTAGAACTTGAACAAACACTCATACATTTAGTTGAGGTGTAACTGCTGTTGTGTTATTCTATGGAGTGCAAGATTTTTTCACAATCGGTAAGTGAGAGCAAGATGAGTGAAGGCCTTTGCTAGCGCGTGTATGAATGACAGGAAATTAATTCTTTTGTGTGACCATTTTGTTAACTTGCTTACCTGGTAACATATATCTTTTCTGTATACCCTACATTGTTCCTTTAAGTGGGATAGTTGATAATTTGTTAACTCTGTTTAAAACCACCTCCTTTCCATTTGCTTAGTAAAGGGAAGAACAGCTGGGAAGAACAGGTTTTTTTTTTCTATCACTTATACCTAACTTGGTAACACCTCTTTCAGAGTAATTAACTTTACTGTTAGGTTAACGTACCCGTGTTCCTGATATTATCTATCTCTGGACTGGGTTTGTCTTTGTCTAATGAGCGGGAAGGGCTTAGTCGATACCAATCTTCTTCACCCCTCTCCCAAACTTGTTATTTGCATTTGTGTACTTATGATAATTTATGTAATATCTGATATTTTTAGTGATTGATGTTAAAGTGAATAAAATCACATAAACTCATTTTCCCCTATTCGTTTAATATAGTTTGTATCAACGTCGTGTGTGTGTTTGAAAACACCAAATCGGTGAGCGCGCAGATGCGAGTCTGGAAAACTGGCAAATAATTGTTTGACCAGGAGAGTGAAAGAGAAGATTGAGAGACACGATTTGTCGTAAATAAGTCTGTCTTTACTCTCCTCCAGCACGCTGGGAAGCAACTATTAAATCTCTACATTTTCTATCACTGAGCTTTCCATCATCATTTTCCACTCTAAACCGGACCACTATTTCTACGACTCTTTTCTCTCAAAATAAATTTACGACAGTAACCATTATGTTGAAAACAAATTATTGCAGTCGTTCCACAGCACCTTCTTTCTCTGTGGCCACTGCGTTCTTAAAACAGTTTTCTTGCATGCTTCTTATTTTTCCTGATCTATTCTATTCTGATTTGTCTTCTACTTTTTTTACGGTGGGTTACTTTCCCTTGTCTCCCGGACGCCAAACACTTTGCGACAGTGAAGATATATTATGTCGCAGAAGATTTCCAGCTTCTTCTCCAAAGTTATCTGATTCAGAAACAAAAACTAACTATCTAAGAAAAAATTGTTGACTGCTCATAATATAAGGAAAGGCGTACCATAATAATAATAGCCCCTTCAGTTATAACTGCATATGGGAATGCGCCCCTGAGGTGACAGCCCTCAGCTGCTTATTTTCCTTTCGATATTTTATCCTCGCTTCTGCTAGGTGTGTGAGCTTCTTTTCGCTCAAACTGAGGTGGCACCGTAAATAGCATCGCCACTTGGTGCAATCAGCAACTTCATCCTACCAGGTTGCTAGATTTATGTCCAGTGCCATCATGTCTCTCTTGCACACATCTTTGAATCTCAGCTGCGGTCGGAAAGACGATGAAGTTAAAAAAAAAATACACAACTTAAAAAGAAAAAAATTCTAATATAAACTGAAACAATCAATTGCAAAAGACAATAGTTATCTGAATATAACACAAAACTTAAAATAATAAAATGACATTAAATATCCTAATTATAACCGACTATTAGGTCGACCAAGACTGTGGACGAGCAGAGGCAACAACGGTCACATGTTACTAGCCGGCTATTACATGAGTGGCTATTGTTTATACAATACCAAAACCTTCCCTCTGTCCTGTACTTACTGTTCTAAGTCTACTATCATGTACTAGACACAGTATTAAGGTCTCTTTGTCTTATGTGGACTGGCTTATGCTGTCTGATTGGAAAACAACAGAAGTGATTGCGTCATTAATAGGCCGTACTGCCCATGGTGGACTTCCGGTGTTATGTCTTTCGGTTCGCACTATTGACCTGTCATCTTAGCATCATTTTTTGGTGATGCGTGGATGGCAGGGAGGATAGTGTGATTCGCTTGCATAGCTAGGCGGGGTTGTCGCACGGAAGGTCCAGTGTTCAAATCCTGGGTAAGCCACTCATGTCTGTTGTTTTTCTGTTGTCTAGTGTTCTACTTCTTTATTTCTTACGAGTGCCTGAAAACATACCTTTATGTTTGTTTCATATTAATTTACCGTTTACAGGCCTCGGGTTTCCCTTCCTTATATATTATAAATGTCAATATGATCTAGCCCATAAATAATTTCCAAACATTCATTTAGATTAATTTGACACACAATGTGCCATATAAAAATAATTACGACATGCCTTGCCCACAAGGGGCAGGTCCACAAAGTGGACTCGTAGGAAGCAGTAGTAACGAAATGAATGGCAGGAAGAATGACTAATTTAGCAGTTTGTATCTAATGCTGTGAAATGTACTTATATAAGTATTAGTATTTTTAACTGTATATATAGAAATACAATAAAATTAGAATGAATGACTAAATGTTTGCAAAGAAATATATTAATGCATTATTAAACTTTAACAAGTGTTACATTGTATTTTAGATATTTTATTTTATTTTTAAAAAAAAACCATTAATTATAAATAAAAATTACCTCCCTTGGCAATACAAGCTAGTTGCACTTCTTTCTCTTTTTTTTTTGAATTACGAGTTCACCAGAGCAGCGATTCTCGGGCTATGAGTGTCGAACTGAAATTAGGCCGGGGTAAACACTGCCACGGGTCGCGTCCCTTTATCATCATCAGGTGCTACCTTCACATCGAAGGTTGACTGCAATGTATCTCCAACGTCTACTGTCTCTTGTCTTGATGGTGCACTCTGATAGACTCTTTCCTGTCCATCTCATGATGTTATCTTCCCACTTAAGCGCTGCCTTCTTGCACGTTTGCCTTCGACTCTGCGTTATGTTAAGTTTCTTCTGCAAGGTGTTATGTATTTAAATATGGCAAAATTATTTTAGCTGTCCGATTTTGATCTCCATTAATTATCTTTTCATTCCTAGGTTTTCTAGCACCTCTTTATTTGTTTTCTTTCCTTCCCATAAGACGTGCCCCATTTTTCTATATATCCACATCTTCTAATTGCATTACATATACTGTAATGCCTTTTAACTGACTGCATGAAGAACAGTCACCAAACGCAGACTAACATTCATCTAATATTAAACGGTTATTCATCAATGACAGCTCCAATATCAGTATTGTTGTAACCAGAACTAAAACAGAATTGTATTGCTTGTCCTAATGGAGTGTGCGACTAGCTAAGCGGCTAGAGCGTTTTCTTTTCTTGGTAGTTACCTGATTCTGGGATCTAAACTTGATAAGTCACACTCCAGTCTACCCAGCTGTAAATGGGTACCTGAGTTTTCTCTTGAGTAAAGAAAGAAAAAGGCTGCGAGGAAGTGAACTGGCCATCACAATCTCTCGAAGCTAGATCTAGTGTAGGGAATTCTCAAACATTTCACTCCTCTATGGCGGTATCTGACACGGAACTACCTTCACCTTGTAAATACTTTACATAAAATATAACACTGAAAAAAACAAAAACAAATAGAGATTATATGTTTTTACCAAATGCACACGAACACTCACTTAATGAGAAAGATGCTATAGGAATTCAGCCACAGGATTACAAGCAAGGAAAATGTAAGGGGCGCGACATTACATTAACATTGAGAAAACAAAAACTATGATAATCAGCAAAGTAGGCGATAAGCCAACATTAAAGATGATAATAAACTGGAAAATCGTGGAAAAGAGCAAGAGTTTCTCATATCTTGGTCATATAATAACAGAAGATGGTAGACGTGAAATAGAAATCAAGAAGAGAATAAGCATGACAAAAGCTACATTCAACAACATGAGACAAATACTAACATTTGAACAGCTAACTCACACATTGAAACTTCTTCTTCTTCCTTCGTCCTCGTTCGTCCTGAACAGGACGTTGGTTGCGTTGTGCCCGTTTACAGCGAAGCTGCGATATTTGCGCTTTCCAACCGACACATCCGACTTCAGAACGGCATTTTTGGGGACCGGGTTTGTCTTCCCTCTTCGATCCCTACTCTCTCAGCCAGACTGCAGTGATGCAGCCTGTTTCTAGGACCACCACTTGGAGGTGGAGTAGGGTCTTGGTCAGCTCTGGTTCGCTGACGCAAGCAGTCAAGCTATGGATCGCTGACTGCATTCATCACTTTTGCTGCGTCTTCGGTCTCACACATTCAAACTGAGAGTCATCAAGTGCTATAATTATTCTTAATTACTGTATGGTGTAGAAATATGAACAATGAACAATCAATTAGATGAAATATGTGAGGCCCTTAAGATATGGAAATATAGAAGAACGTGGCACGTGTCATGGAAAGAGAAGAAAACAAATATTGAGATCCCAAAAAACCTAGGAATGTAAAGAGAATTAATGACTGGTGTGCCGTGACATCAAGCAGAGCACACTATATTATGGTATACAAAATTATCTGTGATGGCATAATGTTGTGAAAGAATCTCACTCGTACAATGTTACTAATAATAAATTGACTTATCATCATCCACCAATCCATCACAAAAAATTAGGTACCGTTGTCAATTTTTAAATATTTGATGTACCCACCAATTCAAATGTTGTAGTGTGCCGTGGGATTTTGATAGGCACTTAAAGTGTGCAGTGAGGTGAAAAATGTTGCGGACCACTAGCTTAGGGCGACAAAACTTGGGGGAAAAGGTGAAAGGCGGAAAAATGAGTGAATACAAAAAAAAGTGTAACGAAAACAAATCGTTTTTGCAATAATAATAAAGTCTTATTTTACGTGGCCCTGTTACACCACTGCAAATAATCATGTATACATTTATTTTCATACGGGCTTGAGTGTATGGATTATTTTATTATTTATTTTATTTCGTTGAGATGTCTATCTTTTAGTGGCGAGGCACGCGGCTTTCAACCTAGAGTGAAGTTATCACGGTATATCAGAGCAAAGTTGCTATCCCTATATAAGTGTAGCGTTGATAATTACAAAAACCTGAAAATAACTATAGTACTAGTTTCTATCAGTTAGCAAATGGCCGGATATTTCGATTCTCAGAAGTAAATATACTTGAGGAACTAGGTTGGCCATGTCCTCATAATGGACCCTGAGACCACCACCAGAGCTATGGACCCCAGAAGAATAAAAACATAAATATAGTTCCGTAGCAGTTACTGCGTTAGGGGAGTAAAGTGTTAGAGACTTCACTATAATGGGTTCAGCTTCGAGAGTTTGGATGATCAGTTCCCTTCCTCGCGGTCTTTGCCTTCCCTAATGCCCATTTTTACCTGTTAAAAAGTTCATATTTGGCCGCTAACTTTTATAGCTGCTGTTTGTTGCTGTTACATGTTTTTTTTTTTTTTTTTTTTTTTATAATCTGGCTTTTACCATCAATGTTTCGCTTTCATTAACTTAAACGAAAATTCATTTTCACTCGAATATCAAAAATTATAGTTTGATTTGTACATTTCCTAAGTTTCCTAAACAATTACTGGGAAACCGGGCAACGCCGGGCACTTACAGCTAGTTTTTAAAATAATTTTTTCATGTTTCGCTTTGTCAAATACCTGAATGTAGTCTATACAGCACAAATATATAGAAGGTTGGGGGGGGAATGGGGAAGGGGGGGGGGGTGGAAATCATCTCCTCCTTAAAAACATATTATCAAAACACAGGAGGAGAAGAGAGAAAAATCAGAAATTAGTGTTGACCCATGTTGATTTGCAGAAGAGAAAGACAGAAACACAGCCATATATATTATAAGGTAAAAAGGATCCCGTTACACGCCCATTGAGGCATATTGGAAATATGGTGTTAGGCCCATATTTTCTTGACCGTCGGCACACTAGGGGTGATCTGGTCAGCATCACGCCGGCCGCCTTAACCTTCCCAGAGTTGCTCTGGTACCCATTTGGGGCCGTTTGTGGCCTAAAAATATCCCATCTCATCTGGGGATCGAACTATAGACCACTGCGCTAGGAAGCCAGTGCACTAACCACTATGCTACCGCGGCTCCTATATACTGTATATTATAATAAATACTAATTTAAAAAATAAAAAAAGCTATAAAAGAGCGAATAAATTAAGGGGCCACTGTAAAACTGGTAAGGAATATAAGTATATAAACCAATAAAACGATATTGAATCAGTTCTATAAATAATGTTTCACATGAAACAAGGGACGTTTCGGGTTATACCCTTCGTCAGCCACAGTTACAAACAGGTGACAAGGACAAGAATTACATATAGGTACTACAAAAACATACGATGATGAGAAACATACACCAAATGAGTGATACAAGCAGATGGAAAAAGTAAACACCCACAGTATTTATTTATTTATGGGTCAAACAAAAACATATAAATAAATAAAAAAAAACATAAAGAAAAAACATATAAAAGAGCAAGCAGAGAGTAGAATTTGTCACAAAAACAAAAGCCACAATTTAAAAGATGAGAGGATTTAGAGAAAACAAAATTCATTACATAAATTCCTAAGTGTCATACAACACCAGCCATAGAAATAAATCACCATCATTAAAAATTAATACAGAACAATACTAAAACAAGTAAGCATAATCAGGAAATATATAACGCTAAAAGAAGAACATACAATGAAGACTAACGCTGCAGTGTTTAATGCCTGTGTCACCACCACGCTTCTGTATGGCAGCGAGACATGGACAACATATGCTAAGCAAGAAAGCAGGATCAACACCTCCTATCTACGATGTCTACGCCACATCCTGATATTTCGTGGAAGGACAAAGTGACTAATGTCAAGGTGCTGTCACGTGCATGTATACACAGCTTAGACAGCGCAAACTATGCTGGCTTGGCCATATCTGCCGCATGGAAGATGGTCGCATCCCGAAAGATCGTCTACGGACAACTGACAGACGGAAAAATAAAAACAGTTGCGCGACCGCAGCTGAAGTTCAAAAGATGTGTGTAAGAGAGACATGAAGGCAATGAACATTAATCCAGCAACCTAGAAGGATGACGCTGCCGATCGCATCAAGTGACGATGCCCCTTAATGGCACCACATCGGATTGGGCGAAAAGAAGCTATCTCAACAAGCAGAAGAGAAAAGAACACGCCGCAAGAAGCATCGTGTAAAAAAGCAGCTGAGGCTATCACCTGAGGGGCGTCATTCCTAAAGTCAGTTGTTACTGATGGTGCTACTTCTACGACTACTACTAAAAAGAATGTGTTCTGATTTAACCGACACATTCATGCAAATGGATAATGGTTTAAATGAGTGAGTTACGCAGAAATGTAGCAAACATATACATACACGCATACAGATATACAGAGAGAGAGAGAGAGGGAGAGAGAGAGGGAGAGAGAGGAGAGTATAAACTGAAAACATTTTCACCATCTTGTCCATACATGTATTACTATAAAAGTCTACCAGCTATTGTGTTCTCTGTTTATTATAAAACTAGTGTAAAAGCCCGTCATAAGACGAGAATGAAATTCAAAAGCACCAATACCTAACGCCAATTTTACTTATTCAAAAGTATTTTTTAAAAAAACCACTGTGCATCACCACAGTACACGAACTACGTAGCAACAGTGAGATTCCCAATGTGTGTATACGGGATCATACATTCTATAATATATTTTTGTGCACACCGTCATTTGCGCACTTTTCTTTGTCGAGTGTTACTATTTTCGGGAAAGTACATATAAGGGAAACAATATGTTTTGTTGTTGTTTTGAAAAGGTGATGGGTGGAGAGCGGGCACTTAACAGCTGACCATTATTGCCTCTTCTCGTTCCATCTTGGTCTACTCTGTTCAACCTGAAAATTGGTAATAATTGGGGTATTTAGTGTCATTTAATTTACTAATTTTGTTTAAATTTAACTAACTTGACTTTTGCAGTTGTTGGTTTTAATTTATATTATTTGACATTTATTTTTAGTTTTGTATTGTATATAGATAAATATTGTCCTTTGCACTTGGTTTTAATTTGTATTAGGTCTAGTATTTGTTCTTTTTGAGTTGGTGTTTTTTTTTTTTAAACCTTGTTGTCTTTCCTTGTTCAATGTGTAGTTAATAAGTTTGCTAATGTTTCTGTTTTTTTTTAAATTGATTTGTTAGTTTTTGTTGCTTAATTTCTATTTGGTTGAATGTCTTTTCTGAAGTATTATTTTTGTTATTGTTGTTAATATTGTCATTGTTGTCGTGGTTGAGTAAAGTGTAGAGTATTTGTCGAGTTGGACAATAGTAGTGAAATCGACAAGAAATAGTGGACTGACAGAGTTATAGATTACACACACAGAAAGGTGTAAATAGGAGATGGACTTGAGACAACCTGGAAGAAGATTTATCAAAATGATCTCTCTCTCCAAGCCTCAACTCACTTTTACTGTCTAAGCACCTCCTGCTCTCACTCTTTTCTCTTATCAAACATAGAGATTATAGTAAAGAGCTAAAACAAGTTAATTATGGATGGAAGGGTCGTGAACAGCGCATTAATAAAATGTGTAAACTTTATTAAAGAAGAAAAACATGGAAAATAATGCATCTCATCATACACAGCATAAAATTCATCAATAATCAAAATATTCATCAATAGTCATCAATAATCATCAATAACCACAATAATGCAAATACACACCCACAAACACACACACCACCAACACTCATAAAACCTGTAGAACACAGAGAAATGAAATAACTGTCTGACAGTCTGTCCGTTTTCGTGGGACCAAGTACAATGCTTCCGACAGTGTCTTTTACGTAAAGATATACTCCATGGGTGATGGACTTGACCTGTATAAATCCACTGTAGTCGCTATTGTTGGTGGCACTCCTGATTTCGCGATGGGGACTGGAAGACTGTCTATCTCCTGCTGACCAAATAAACAAACTGAGCTACAATCCGTCCGCTTTCGTGGGACCAAATGGAATAGCTCCAATGTCTTTACGTAAAATATATACTCCAAGGGTGATGGAATTGACCTGTAAATCCAATGTAGGCGCTAACTTTGGTGACCCCTAATTGCGTGAGGGGCTGGAAGACGCTGTATATCTTCTGCTGACCAAATAAACAACTGAGCGACAGTCCGTCCGCTTTCGTGGGACCAAATGAAATAGCTCCAATGTCTTTACGTAAAGATATACTCCATGGGTGATGGACTTGGCCTGTAAATCCAATGTAGGCGCTAACTTTGGTGACCCCTAATTGCGTGAGGGGCTGGAAGACGCTGTATATCTTCTGCTGACCAAATAAACAACTGAGCGACAGTCCGTCCGCTTTCGTGGGACCATATGAAATAGCTCCAATGTCTTTACGTAAAGATATACTCCATGGGTGATGGACTTGACCTGTAAATCCAATGTAGGCGCTAACTTTGGTGACCCCTAATTGCGTGAGGGGCTGGAAAACGCGTATATCTTCTCCGGTTTACCAAATGAATAAACTGCGTGTCAGTCCGTCCGCTTTCGTGAGACCAAATGTGTCAGCTCCAGAAAGTGTCTTTTATGTAAAGATATACTCCATGAGTGATGGACTTGACCTGTAAAAACTTTCTTGTTGGTGCTGACTTTGGTTACCTCTAATTGCGCGAGTTAGGCTGGAAGACGCTGTTTATCTTTGCTGGCCGCTCCTAAGTGCGAAGTTCTACATAAACCCAGAAATATACCGGACGAAGTTACTTGAGGACAAGGAGTCCCAGGTGCTCTTATCCGGCGCTATTGCTTGCTTGGCTGTAAATCCTGTTTAAACTGGTTTGGCTGTGGTTTGGCTGAGTGCCCCGTTTAGGCACATAAAGGCGGGTGATATCAGATTCTGCTATAGACATGCTGGGCGGTTTTGATATTATGGAAGCCGCAATGCTCTGACTGGTAATCCAATAGGCGAGTAGAGAACTACTACTGCATTAGGTGGTTCCAGATTTAGCGTTGGCTCGTTGCACTGCGTGAGCTTAACTTGGCGTTGACAAAAAGGGGTTTTGATTCAGGAACGGGGTTGACGACTCGTGACGCTAGCGATATTCAGAAACCCTCTAGATCGAAGAGAACATGACGTTCTTCGCCTGACTGAAGTCTGCTCTAGCGATTCGGTATCCCTGAAACTGAGACCCAAAAAGACCCCCTTTACATCAAGCAACAATAAAATCAATCTAATGCTTTATATCCTAGTTATGCTCCGCTCCTTCCATTCTATCAATTATAGCATGTGCCCGCATAGGCTTAATATCTTTTGTACACCCATGTACCTGTCAGTAATCGTTCTGATAGCAACAATCTACTCCTCTTCTTCCAACTAAACATACAGAAAACCTAACCTTGCAGTTACAGTTGAATGAATATGCTTATTCATCTTACAACATTAAATGAATTACATAAACAGATTACAGTATGTGACATTACACAAATAAATCATATGTCCCCTTGGGGAAATATATTAACATTCCACAAAATGAGTACATAGAAAATGCAATGTTCAAGCTATAATAATACAGTTGTGACTGTACATAAGATAGAATTATATCTATGGCGGGTGTCTGCTTTCTGTGAAAGTTATGACTAGAGTCTAGCTACACAAGTAAGCATGTAATGATTCTCCCTTGCCACTAGAAATATCTATCAAAAAGGAATAAGTGACTATCTCCTATAATTCAGTGTTTAAGTACCTGTCCACACCTCTGACATTATCTTGCAGAAATGACAGTTAATTCGCCTATTCTTAACCCATGATAAGCATCTGTAGACTGATTCTACGCCTAGTGAGTGTCTGTTATTGTAAGTTTATCATTTCCCATTATAAACCGTAACAGTTTAAGCACCACTTATCTAAGGTGGTAGACCGCGCTACATTATCACTGAATTAAATGACTAGGAGAAGTCCTCAGAAATGAATTAAGTCACATTCCTATCAGATATATATAAAAAGCTAACATGAATATAATATAATAAGATATGTCAACTCACCCCGACAAATGACAAGAACATAGGCAAACACATTCTAGTTCTGCTGTGCTAACTCTGCCTAAGTCTCATATGGTCATCTACGGGCCAGGAATATTCACGAGTGTGTTGGCTTATTAAACCCATCTACTCTTATAGATTACAAAGGACGCTCCCCCCGGACCCCTGGCCTGCATATTTCTACAGATGTTCGGCGAAAGACGTAATCGAGAGTAAGACAAAAGGTTTCAGAAGCAACAACTTTGATAAAATTTCCCCGATAGACATAATATTATGATCACTAATGCGTTCTGAAGGCCAAACACAGAGACCACCTGCAGAAGTTACCTCCCACAGACAAGCGGTTTCTTTCACAGAAACCGTCTCTCGCTCGTGATCAAAGGCTTAGAGCGACCAGAGAAATTCCCCCTGGTCAGACGGACCACAGGTGCGTTTAGATAACATTACGTTACCGCTACGCTGACTGTTGAAGAATTGTTAATTCTGAAGGCCAGCCAAACGTAAACAAACCGCAGGTGGGGTTTGAAAAGGTGAAAAAATTAAAGAAAAGAAATACAAAATGTCTAGGAAAACAGAACATTAAAAGAGTTAATAACATATGGAACGGAATGGTAAAATAAATTATTAGTCACGTGCCAATTGCCAATTGTTGAGATCATCGGCAACACACAACAGAAATGGAATCCAGTGGACTCTGACTAAGCAGTTGGATGATCTGGATTTTGCTGATGACTTGGCTCTTCTGTCCCATAGCCGTAATCAGATGCAGGACAAATTGAAAACACTTGATGAGAGGTCACAGCAATTGGGTCTGAAAATACACAGGGAAAAGACAAAAATAATGCGAATAAATGCAGGTAATGATAACAGGGTTGAACTTGAAGAAACACCAATACAAGATGTAGAATCATACACATATCTTGGCAGTAATATAGACAAGTTGGAGGGACAGACAGCGATATCAAAATAAGAATACAAAAGGCAAGAGGAGCTTTCATTGCATTGGGAAATATATGGAGATCAAGAGAAATAGGATCCAACACGAAAATAAGAATCTTCAACTCAAATGTGAAGTCAGTCCTATTGTATGGCTCAGAGACATGGAGAACAACAAAGACAACAACCAAAAAGCTACAGACTTTCATAAATGGGTGCTTGCGTAGAATAGAGGGATTAAAATGGTATGACAAGGTTACCAACGTGAACTGATGACAAGAACTAGACAAGTGCCAGTGGAACAAGAAATGAGAAGAAGACGATGGCGATGGATAGGACACACACTGAGAAAACCTGTTGATAGCATTACAAGGCAGTCCTTGTTCTGGAACCCCCAGGGCAAGAGAGGCAGAGGAAGACCAAGAAGTACATGGAGAAGAGAGTTGGAAACAGAGGTGAAATGATGAGGAGAACATGGAAAGAACTTGAGATGATGGCACGTGACAGGAGGACTTGGCATGTGTTTGTTGAAGGCCTATGCTCCTGTGGGAGTGGAGGGTTATGAATGAATGAATGAATTGTTACTAACCTTATATGTTTTCCTTTGTTTTATGTATATATCGTTTAAGTATTGATTGGGCTTCCCCTGTGGCATCTATACTTAAAACCTTATCCTCTGTCATGTCTATATTGTTATTTCTATAGTAGGTTTTTAATTCAAGCCTTTGTTGTACGTACTTTTTACAGTGGATCAGGTTGCGGTCTATGTCATTTTCTTCCTGGCATTCTTGGCATTGTGGTTCCCCTATCATAAAGTACGCTGCACCGAGACGGAGACGCCACAGCTTTTTGTTCGATGGTACCTTTAATTCTTCTCTGACCAGGCATGCCCTTGCTGGTTCTTTTAGAAGTTTGAATGCGTGTCGGCCTTTACTACTGTCCTTCTATGTTGTTTTCCATTCCTCGTTTATGGTTAGCTTCACTTGGCTCTTAATCTCCGATATTCCAAGTCCTGCACTTATATTGTTTTTACTTATTCTTCCATATTTGGCAGACTGGTCTGCCATCTCGTTACCAGCTATACATATGTGTGCTGGAACCCACACTAGCCTCACCCTGCATGCTCTGTTTCCTAATGATGTATTAATTGCTAGAATTTCTTCCTTTATGCCTGGCCGGCTACACTTACCTCGGTGTTGTAGTGCTTGCAGTGATGGCAGTGAGTCTGTAAAAATCGTTACTGCTTCTGGCGGATTATCTTCGATTATTTCTAAACTTTTTAGAATTGCTACCATCTCCCAGTAAAAATCGAAGCCCTTCCAGTTACACTGTAACTTTTCTTAATGCCCCAATATGGTATCACTACTCCTGCACCTAGTTGTCCACTATCGCCCTTGGATCCATCAGTGTAAACAGCCAGACTTTGTTTTTTTAGTTGATTTATGAACTGTCTACTTATCATTTTGGCTTCCCTATCTTCTATGTTCTGTTTAATCTTTTCCATAAGTGTGTAGTCTATGATTGGTGCTTTTAGTTCCCAGGGTGGTATTGTGCTTCTATATTTAATACTATTATTGATTTTGTTTGATAGTTGTTTAACTGTGTTAGATCTTATATAGTTCTCCACCCTATTGGCTATCTGTCTTTATTTAAGGGGACGTCCCATACACTTGGTTGGTTTTTGACAAATGCTTTATGTGCTGGATGGGTCACTTCTTGTGCTACTTTACTCCAATAATTTAATCTTAGTTCTTTCCGTTTTAGACCAAGGGGCAATATGCCAAGAGCTACTTCTAGTGCTTCTACTGGTGTTGATATAAATGCCCCTGTAATGGTTCTCATGGCTGCATTTTGAATTCTGTCTAGTTTTGCTTTGTTAGAAGCTGAAGCTGAGTCATAGACTATGCTGGCATAATCTAGTTTCCCTCTGATGAAAGACTTGTAGAACAAAAGCATTATTTTATTGCTGGCCCCCATCCATTACCTTTTACTATCCTTAGTATATTTAGGGGTCCCCTACAGCTTTCTACTAAATTCTCTATATGTTTATTCCAATTTAGTTGTTTATCTAAAGTTATGCCCAGAAATCTAGTTGTTGAGGAGGTACATATTTTCCGTCCTTTAATGGTTATATTTATTTTGTTATTTTTTTTAAATTTCCTTTGCTGAATATCATACCTACTGTTTTGTTTACATTAATTTGGAAGCCCCAACTTTTCATCCACTCTGAAACTTTGTCTATTTGTTTTTGAAGTTTTTTTGTAAACATCGTCCAAGTTTTTTCCAGATCGCCAAATGGCACAGTCATCGGCAAATTGTGATAGTGCATTCTTAATGTCGTTAAATTCATATGCTAAGTCATTTACAGCTATGGTGAAAACTGAAGGTGAAATCACTGATCCCTGAGGAATCCCATCCTGTTGTTCATATATATCTGACATATCATTGTTCACCTGTACAGCAAAATACCTGTCCTGTAAAATGTTTTCTAGATACTTATAGGTTTTACCAGTAATGCCAATCTTTTTCATTTTGTAAAGAGCTCAATCTCTCCAGCATTCATCATATGCTCTAGCGACATCCGAAAAGACTGTCACTGTTTTCACTTTCCTCTTGAATCATAGCTTTACATCGTGTTCTAATCTTACAAGCTGGTCTACTGTACTTCTGTCTGCTCTAAACCCTGTCTGGCTTGGGCTATATAACTGATTTTTTTCCATGTAGAATTTAACTCTTTTGTTAACAATAGTTTCTAGTATTTTGCCTAGTTGTGATGTTAAGGAGATAGGTCTATATGAACTTACATCATGGGCTTCCTTACTAAGTTTTAGAATGGGTACTATCATAGCTACTTTCCATGCTTTTGGTATCTTTCCTAAGCTCCAGATTTTGTTATAAAGGGAAGTTATTATGTTTATAGTTTTTTGGGGTACTTTCTTAAGGATTTCATAACTAAGTATATCATGCCCTGAGGCAGTATTAGATTTCTCTTTTATTGCACTGGTTACTTCTTCCTCTGTTATATCAGCATCTGAATAGTTTGTTTCACCTATCTGGTTTGGTAGCTCCTTTAAAAACTGTATCTTAAGTCTTTCTCTTCTCTCATTTTCTTTCTGTCCAAGACTACTTTTTGCACTGACTTTATAGAAGGGCATTAGCTTTTTCTTTACCTGTTTCTGTTCTCTTTGGTAGTTTGATTGTTGGCATTATTGTTTTCTTATTGTTCCCTTTGATTGCCTTAAGTTTTTTCCATACCTCTTTAATTTGTGTGCTAGGACTAAGTGACTGACAAAACTCCTTCCAGTTAGTTTCTTTGGCTTTGAATATTATTCTGTTAGATTAATTCCTAACATGTTTATATTCATCATAGTTTTCCTCTGTTCTGTTATTTCTATATTTTTGTAAGGCTTTTTTTCTTCTCTCATGAATTTCTGCACAGCTTTTATTCCACCAAGCAACTGGTTCTTTATTATAATTAGTCTTTCTTTCCTTATTCACGATGTTTATTGGTCTTAAGTGTTGTGGCATATTTTTACTTGGTATATATTTTATTGCTATTTTAAGAATGTAATTGGTCAGTGTCTCTGCTAACAAGTCAGTATCATCTGATTCCATGTCTTGATAGGGAAACAATATAATTAATGTCTAACTTTCAACCAAAGTTGCACCCCTTAACGTTACGCACTGACAAAAAAAGCTGGGATTATATATATATATGTAGGATAATTTAGTAGACACAGTGTTACGGTTCCTGTCCTGTGTTGTCTGGCCTATACTGGCGAATTAGGAAAGTTACAGAAGTGACTGCGTCTATAATTAGTCTGGGTCGTTCCCACGTCCTGCATTCCATAGTTATGTGAAGTGGCCGTGAAAGTGACTGGTGCCCACAAAGCACTACTATTGTGATGCTGAGTTGGCAGTGTGGTTAGTCACGATTCATTTCCGTAGCGAAGTGATGGACCCGTTCGAATGATCCTGGTTTCGTGTCCCCGACAAGTCTTTCATCTCGGTTATTTGTCTGTTGTCTACTTTTCTACTTTATTTCTTACGAGTGTATGCAACATATCCATTTATTATTATCAACATGCTCACCCTTCATCTCCCCAAGGAGCATAGGCCTTCAACAAACTTATACAGTGCAGTCTGGATAAGCGGAACTCGCTTAAGCCGAATTTCGATTAAGTGGAAGCAATTTTGCAGGACAGGGCCAGACGTTTTCTTTGTTAGAAACTCCTGGTAAGCAGAATATCGGATAAGCTGAAGTATTTTAGATGGCATGAGTGGCTTCCGCTTATCCGGACTGCACTGTGCTTATTGTTTGTTGAAGTTTTAGTGGTGTTAACAATACTCTACAGAATGGGGCAATTGATCCCATGCCTAATTCTCCTTAGTTTCCTATTACAACATGCGTTGTAGGTTGCAGTGTCGCGGTAACACACGGTCGATTTATGTTCATAAATTTATAATAATGCGTTTGCAGAGATTCTGGCGGTTGTGCTCAATGGCGCCATCATCTGCCTGTCTGTCTGGAAGCGGAAAACCCTGAAGGTCAGCGACTATTACGTGGTCTGGTTGGCAGTGTCGGATCTTGGGCATCCTGTCATGGCGTACCCTATGATAATTTCGTCATCATTCAGGCATGCCTGGCTCTTTGGTGACACAGGTAAGTTGCCTGTGTTGTTGTGAGTGGTGCTGAGTAGCATTCCATGCAGCTTCATGTGGTTGATCGTTGAGGACATGCCTGTGAACATTGTTGCTATATTTGAGGACTCTGTGTACGATCTATTAAAATATAAACATTATTGCTATATCTGCCGGCTCAGTGTACGATATATTAAAATATGAAAATTATTGCTATATTTACCGCCTCAGTGTATGGTAGATTAAAATATGAACATTACTGCTAATGCTATAGTAGCCGCCTCATGTTTTGATCTCTACTAAAACAAGAACATTATTGCTATACTTGTCGATATGGTGTATTATCTATTGTAACATAAACATTATTGCTACGCTATAATGACTGCCTCAGTATGTGCTCTACTGAAACATAAACATTATTGCTACAGTGCCCGCTTCATTATATGATCTACCAAAACATAAACATTATTGCCACAGTGCCCGCTGCATTATATAATCTACGATAACATGAACATTATTTCCACAGCGCCCGCCTCATTATAAGATCTGTTAAAACATGAACATTATTGCTACAGTGCCCGCCTCATTATGCGATCTACCGAAACATAAACATTATTGCCACAGTTCCCGCCTCATTATATAATCTACGATAACATGAACATTATTTCCACAGCGCCCGCCTCATTATAAGATCTGTTAAAAGATGAACATTATTGCTACAGTGCCCGCCTCATTATGCGATCTACCGAAACATAAACATTATTGCCACAGTTCCCGCCTCATTATATAATCTACGATAACATGAACATTATTGCCACGGTGCCCTCCTCATTATATGATCTACCAAAACATAAACGTTGTTGCCAGAGGTGGCTCGTTCTCAGGGGATAGTGGAGGCCATCACTCACTTAACCTTCGAAAAAGAACCACTCCTTTTTATGTTTTAATAGTAGCATATAACAAGTCTTCGTAGATATATTTTAACGGCTATGGTTTTACATTGAATCCTACACAAGCTCTCTCGTCCACCAATCTCTCAATGCGATTCTATCCCATTCTCAGCTCCTCAATGAGCGCACTTCGTTTTCCGAACCTTCCTAAACACTGATTGGGGATAACACAAACCATCCCCAAAAATGCGAAGTAATTGTGTGACGACATTTAAGTTTCATATACTTCTGCCTGTCTTAACGTGCGGATTTCAGAAGAAACAAAAGAGCTTTGTAATTTATCACCAGGTTTCTTCAAAGTGGTCCAATTCATTACCAGTGCTTAGTTCTCATCTCTTGTTCCACCGGCACTTGTCTGTTTCTTGTCATCAGTTCTACGTTAGTGACTTTGTCGTACCATATCAATCCTTCTATTCTACGCAAACACCCATTTATAAAAGTCTGTAACTTTTTTGTTGTCGCTTTTATTGTTCTCCATGTTTCAGCTTCTCACAAGAGCATTGTCGTCAAGATGTCAAATCTGAGTCTAAAAATTCTGATTTTTGCGTTGGATTTGATTCCTTTCAATGAACTTGATTTCTTTTTATAAGTATAAAACTTCAGCAAATACTTTTATATACTTACTTACTTACTTAGTCGTTCCTCTTCTACCGTGAGGTGTAGAGGTTTGGAAGAGAGAGCGCCAGACTATCCTATCGGCTGTCTTCCTCCTGGCCTGGTTCCATTCTAGTCCTCGATCCTTCAAAGATTGTCTAATGTTGTCCTCCCAGCGGACTCTGGGTCGTCCTCGGGGTCTGGATCCTTGGCTCTTTGTTTCCCATGCTTGTCGTGATATCCGATCTTCTCCCATTCTGCAGACATGGCCAAACCATCTTAATTGGGACTGTTCTACTTGGGTCTGCAGGGGGTAGGATTTAAGGCCTTGACGTATCGTCTGGTTGCGTACCATGTCTCTTCTTGTTACTTCAACCACCTTCCTCAGATACCTCATTTCTCAGGTTTTGATCTGGCTTTTATGGGTTGTAGTCATTGCCCATGACTCGCATCCGTATGTCAAGACTGGGACATAGGTGGAGCGGTATACAGCCATCTTCGTTTTCTTACCAACCTCTTTCTTGCTGAGGAATCCTCGATTTATGGCCTGAAAATGTCTCCCAGCTGCTGCTTTTCGAGTGGCCAACTCTTCTTTGATGCCTCCCTTTCGGTCTATAATAGCTCCGAGGTATTTAAAGTGGTCGACCTGCTTCAGGACCTGTTCTCCCAGCTTAATCTGATGTTTTCTTTCTTCTCGTGATATCACCATGGATTTTGTTTTAGAGCTGCTTATGACCATCCCTCTCTTCTCCAGCTCTTCCTTCCAGACTTGCAGATTGGATTGGAGATGTGCCTCTGATTTAGCAATCAGGGCAACATCATCAGCAAATGCCAGCTCCGAAATATAGACCTGTCTCATCTTCCAGTACCCCACTGAATACTTTCTTGTTCTCTCCTTACATGCCTTGATGACATCGTCCATAAGGAGTATGAAGAGGTAAGATGATAGGATATCACCTTGTCTTACACCAGTGGTGGTCCTGAACTCTTCCGACTTATGGTTTGCTGTCCTCACATAATTTCTGCAAGACTTGTAGAGGCTCTGTATAGCATGAATCAGAGGTGCTGGAATATTCTTCCTTGCCAAACAGTCCCAAAGTTTGCTCCAGGGGACCCTGTCAAACGCCTTTTCCAGATCTATGAAACAAAGATGCATCTCACTCTTATACTCAAGGGCCTTTTCACTCAGCTGTCTGAGTGTGAAGATTAGGTCTTGAGTACTTCGGTTTGCTCGGAATCCGCACTGGACCTCATCCAATTGTGGCTCAGCTAGGCGTCGGAATCTCTGCTCTAGGATTCTAGAGTAGATCTTTTATATACCTCCCATATATTATGTTTGTTCTTGTTATATGCCCACCATATGAGCAATAGTGTAAGCACATAAGGCCGTCACCAGTACCATTTGTGGATAAACTCTACGGAGATGCAAATAGCCTCGAACTAACCAAAGCTTTCTTTGACAATATTCAAGTAGACGTTAGAGAGTGTACGAAGAAGAAGAAGAAGAAGAAAAAGAAGAAATAAGAATAAGAATGGAAAAAAAATTGCTTAACAAAATAAAAGAGTGATTCTTCTGCTTTTTCCGTACCCCGGGATTCGAGTATTACACTAATTTACCCTTGCGGCAATTGGTGATGAGGTTTTTTCGTTCTTGCAACCCCAGAGGCCTTCCCCAACTCAGCGGGCTCAACTGGTGGAAGTCACACCAGTCCCACTAATTGGCGGGTGCTGCAGTGGCACGAGAAGGTTGGCTCTCTACCCTGATTAAAGGGGGGGGGGGGGGTTTGAACCCTCAACCTTATGCTTATTAGGCAGACGCTATAACGAACAGAGCTATGGAGCAACAAATGAAGTGATAGACGTAATATTTTGCGAAATTTATATTCGTATCACATCGATCACATCCCTCTGGCATCCAGCCAGCAAAAAATACAAAAAGTTTCACTTTAACTGTGAAAAACCAGAAAAGGAACAAAATACGAAAGGCAGAAAGCATCTTAAAGATGTTAAAGCTGGGAGCCCAGATGACATTCCAGCAGATATCAGCAAAGAAGACACTAACATCTCTACAGATAATATTTTATAGAGTCTAGGAGAGTTTAGTTTGTTTGTAAGAACCATATTCATTGCACATGGACAACTCCGTCAGTGCTCCGATCTCCTCCCTTAGATCACACAAGGAGGATTTCACCACAGTGCACGAACTCCGTAGTGCAACCGCGGTGCTGTTACTGGTTACTGTGTGTTATCTCACTAGGTGGCAGATGGCAGGCCTTGTGACGTAATTCAAGTTTACAATCTCTCCTTTTTATCTTCCAAATTATTTAGTTGATATCATTACTGGCCATCCCCGCCAGAGGTGTCAATTCCTGGATGATACTCTAATCCTTTTCTTGTATACTTCAGGTTCGTTCAGTTCCTTCTTTGATGTTAATAGTGACTTCGTATAGTGGTAGTTTAAATGTACATGGCATACAATCAGCAACTCATAAAGATGGAATCAAATTCTTTCTGATCCTTCAAAACTTTTAATAACTTAATAGAACAACACATATAATGAGTTATTCAAATGATAGAGTTCGCATAGAGGCCTTTACTGGGTCTTTGTACTTCAGGTTAACTCATACATGAATTCTATGTCTCGTAACTTCCGTATTCCTCTTTAACTTAGTCTTTTCTCCTGTAGACTTCCTTAGTCTTCCCAAAACCTGCTCCTATTTCCTCATATACCAATGCTCTTTATTAACATTCCATACTTTATTTGTTACTTAAATATCTTCCTCGACGAACTGGTCAGACAGGTCTCTATAACTGCTCCTAGCAACAAAATTCATCTCATGCGTGTGTCTTATAACATACCTTTATATTTGTTTCATATTAATTTACTGTTTACAGGCCTCGTGGTTTCCCCTCCTTATGTGTTATAAATAATTGTACGTACACCCTTCTGATACTTACAAGTGAGAGAGCATATTTGAAGTTCTTCTATAAAAGTCGACATTCACTTTTTCATGAAAATCATATGCCATTCTGGATACTTCAAACCTTGTTCAATATGGCTCCTCTATAATATCTCTAGTTTCCGTCAAATGTTTACAGCCTTTTGGTTACTTTACACATAGTCGTTATAACCATCCGCTTTTCTTAGTACATAGTCGTAAAGTTCTTGTAATGAACTGACAAATCGTGCTTCTGCAAGATTCTCCTGTAAACAAAATTCTACTCTGTGCAAAATATAATCATAGTTCAATACTTACAAAAAACTCAGCATAAACGCTGATCTCCTTTCAGAAATACACCTTAACTGTGAACCACTGAATCAAATCAAACTATCTCCCGATAGAATAACACTGGCTAGTGATGGCTGGACATCTAAACATATTCACATAAACCCTATCTGTAAAACCACAGAAGGTTCATCTTGTCTGCACAGCGATCACACCTTCTTCCTGAAGCACAACTCAGGACTGCCTGTCATCTAATGACCTCTGGTCATTTTTCGTGGTGTTTGTTCTTGCCACTCTTCTGATTCGCTGACCCAAATCTATTTACTTAAATTTATTACTTAAACCTTTTTTTTTCTTGTTCTCGAACTTTCTATTTACAACTCACTATAATCACTCACTATTAGTTAACATGAACCGGTATTCTGAACCGTTGTCAGTTAGCAATATTATTATTTTCATTCAGTTTTTTACTAGTCCTATGGCATAAAATTTGAAGTCGAAGTCAGAACATTTATTTAACCGACTCCGACTATAGATTTTTACTGGTCACATTTTTTAAACTAGTCATATAGGGCAGCGGTTTTCAACCTTTTTGAGTCCATGGCGCCCCTGACCAACTACATTCTTTCTGCGGCTCCCCTGTGGAATAACTGGTAAAAACTTTAGCGATGTTTCGACATTAAGCCTAACTTCTTTTTTTTTTGAGCAGGAGAGCTTCGTAAAGGCTTTTAACCAATGTAATTTTTTAATGTATTGGACAATCTGTGAAAAAATTACACGAACAAGAAAAAATATACACAAAGTGCACTTTGAAAACCCTTACTATAAAACAGAAAACACACTGTGGACGCTCGTCATTGTTCACAAGAGTGCAGGTGAAACCAAAATCTAAGTAACCCTCGTCGTATTTTCTATACTTACGTTTCCTTTACCCATTATCAATTTCCTTGTCATCCTCAACAAGTTCTGTTCTCGCTTTTTACTAACACTTGCCAAATTAAAAAATCTTTCCATACTTTATATCAAACTCACAACACAATCAACAACATTTGAAAACAGAAAATCACCGTGTTACCTACTACGGTCGCGCCAGGAGAATGCGCGGAAAGTTGATAGGCGGGTCGGGAGAGCGGGACTTCAAAGGCTGGCCAACATCAAAAGTGAAATACGTCGGGGTCACGCAGGTTGACAAACACCAGAATTTAAATTTCTCTGGGGTCACGCAGGTTGACAAACACTAAAAATGAAATTTCCCACAGCTCTGTGTTTTCTTTACAGCTAAATACGAAAAAAATCCACGCCCACCCACGGCGCCACTGACCGTCAGTCATGGAGCCCCAGGGCGCCGCGGTGCACAGGTTGAAAACCGCTGATATAGGGTGTCGGAGTGGCTAAGAGGTATGGCATCCGCTTGAATTCCGGGGTACCGGTAGAGGGAATATAATTTATGGAAATTTTTTTTTCAGAACCAGTGGTCCTGTCTTACTCCCCCTGGTCTCCATTTGTGAGATCGGATGCCTAGCCTTCTCAGAAAAGGGCGAAAAAATAGGAGGTCCCGTGTGCAAGTTGCGCATGTTAAAAATCCAACGGCAGTTGGAAACCGTAACGCGTAACATTTAAAAATTAGAAACCTACCCACCATAAAAATATTTATAGAATTGGTGATTCCTATATACACACATAGGAATTCTCGCCAGTGCTACGGAGTTCGTGCACGGTGCTGAGATTCTCCTTGTGTGATCTAAGGGAGGACATCGGAGCACTGGTGGAGTTGTCCGTGTGCAGTGAAGATAGTCCTTAAAATAAGGTTCCCATTCGTCCCGTTTTTCCCGGGACAGTCCCGTTTTTTATAAAATGTCCCGGTGTCCCGAATTTATTCCAAATGTCCCGCTGTTTAAGGGTCCTTCCTGAAAAAAAAATTGTTCGGTAACGGATTTTATTCCCTGTTTTAGTAGTGTTACTTTATCAATTTCCGGTTACAGTGGACCCTCGGTTTGAATCTCGAACAAAAATTCGAAAGTCGACCAAAATAGTGTTCAGTAAGCATCTACCAAATGATTTAATGCGTATTAGCATTATTATACAGTATTTTTATCGTTTTTCATCCGCATAATGCCGAAACGTAAGTGCAGTATAAATGATAACATTACTAGAGAATTTCCCTTCATTAAAGATGTAGATGAAAATGTGGAATGTACTTTATGCAGCTCTAAATTTTGCATTTCACATGGTGGTCGGTCAGACGTAGTCAACAACGTGAAAACGAAAAAACATAAAGGTGCTGTTGAAAGTAAGGCTACCAACAGCAGTATGTCATTTCTTAAATGCGAAAACCCAGAGTGAAAAGGAAATGGAAAAACAGTTATCATTGGCAGCACAGGAAGCAACCTTCGCTTATCACACGGCGGTGAATAACCACAGCTTTAAGTCCATGGACTGCACAACAGCAATCGTGAAAAAACTTTTCAACGATAAAGTGGAAGTTGTGTTAGTTAATGTGTGTATTTTTATACCAGTATCTTATTTTAAGTGCAACATATAATATATAATAGATTTATTTGTGCTTTACCTTAATTTTTAACATGTCCCGTTTTTTTACAAAATGTCCCGGGTTTTTTAGGTAAAAATTAGGAAATGTCCCGGTTTTTAAACAAAACATTATGGGAACCCTACCGTAAACCAACCCAAACTAGTCATATGGCACAAAATTCGGAGTCGGGAGTCCAGACATTTTTTGAACCGACTCCACTATAAAAACATTTCTATGATGTTTCAAGTATTTTCATTTTGTCTTGCATGTGGTTACAACCTTGAGACGTCATAGGCAAATTCTAGTTCATCAAGTTGTTCTGGTAAAGTCTACCGCATTGCAGCTTTATTTTGGACAACGTTGTTTTAATTAATCCACTCTATAGCCATTAAGAACAGGAATGGTAACAACAGCCACGCCTTCTGCACGTCATTTCTTATCTCTTAGGGTTCTATAAGTTGTTCTCAATGAAGAATTCTCTAATTTCAAGTCTTCATATATTTTTTGTTACTTATATTAACTTAATGAATGCTCCATAATGCTTTATCAACTTTCAAAGTGATTCTCTGTCTAAACTGTCGAAAGCCTTTCCCAAGTCTACAAATCTAATATTAAGTGGTCAATCCAATCCCAAGCTCTGTTCTACTGTAATGCGCAGTATGGCTCTATGGTCTTTACTTGATGTGTCGTATCGAAAACGTGACTGTCTATCTCACTGTCAGTTTTGATCAGAAGTTCCCAACCTTTGTAGGTCCCAGTACATTAAAACTTCACGCAGCAGGCTCCTTCAGTCTTAACTGACTATTTGAGTTCGCCCCAGAGGTGATAGCCCTCAGTCGTATTTTTTAAAATTTTGTTTTGGACTGGCGTTTCTTTCGGTGAGTTCTTTTCTCTTCTGCTTGTTGTGTGAGCTTCTTTTCGCCCAATCTGAGATGGCGCTGTAGGGACCATCGCCACTTGGTGCGATAGACAGCTTCATTCTCCCAAGTTGCTGGATTTATGTCAAATGCCCTAATGTCTCTCTTGCAGACATCTTTGAACCTCAGCTGCGGTCGCCCAACTGTTCTTTTGCCATCTGCCAGTTCCTATCCAGGGCGCGAGCTTGGGCAGCTATATGGAGATCAAGCTGGTGTACATGCAGCATGTCTACCTCCCCCTCCACGTAGCCGGTAAGTCCAAGGAACCGTGCCCCCGATTCAACATGACTGCTTACTTACTTAGTCGTTCCTTTTCTACCCTGAAGTGTAGAGGTTGCCAAAGAGAGCGCCATACTACGAGTATCTACCGGCTGTCTTCTTCCTGGCCTTGTTCCAATGTACTCCTTGGTCCTTACCCATGGCTCTTGGTTTCACATGATTGTCGTGGTAGCCGATCTTCTCCCATTCTGCAGATATGGCCAAACCATCATAATTGGGACTGTTCCACTTGAGTCTGCAGGGGCTGGGTTTTGAACGAACGAACGAACGAACGAAATCTTTATTTCATCAGGGTAAAGAAATAGGCATAATTGCCTTTTTACATTTCTGCTCTGCAATACAATTTTCAGCGTTTTAAAAATTAAAATATTACTTACTTACTTACTTACTTACTTAGTCGTTCCCCTTCTACCGTGAGGTGTAGAGGTTTGGAAGAGAGAGCGCCAGACCATTCTATCAGCTGTCTTCTTCCTGGCCTGGTTCCATTCCAGTCCTCGGTCCTTCAAAGATTGTCTAATGTTGTCCTCCCAGCGGACTCTGGGTCGTCCTGGAGGTCTGGATCCCTGGCTCTTAAAATTAAAATATTAACAATATTAATTTGAGGCCAAGATAGAAGAATTATTCGAGTTGCTTCAAAAGACAGCGGACGACTATATCCCCTAAAAGAATAACGTCAGTATCTATAATTAGATATGTATATTTTTTATTATTCTATCACTTCCTCATCATCATCACCACCCTTCCTATCCGCAAGGAGCATAGGCCGTCAGAGATGATCTAATGTTGTCCTCCCAGTCAACTTTGGGTCATATTCAATATGAAAGGAAATATATTCTAAAGCTCACCATGGATACGCGCATAAGAAAGTTGAAAAAAAAAACCATTTGTTAATGTGTCATAATGAAAACATTATTCGGTAAGTAAGGACATGAGGAGCAATGCAGTAAGACGGTGGTAAACTGGAGGGGCAGGAAAGATGATGGTAAACTGGAGGTGCAGTATGATGGTGGTAGACTGGAGGTGCAGTAAAATTATGGTAAACTGGAGGTGCAGTAAGATGATGGTAAACAAGAGGTGCAGTAAGACGGTGGTAAACTGGAGGTGCATTAAGATGGTGGTAAACTGGCGGTGCAGTATGATGGTGGTAAACTGGAGGTGCAGTAAGACGGTGGTAAATTGGAGGTGCAGTAAGATGATGGTAAACTGGAGGTGCAGTATGATGGTGGTAAACTGGAGGTGCAGTAAGATTATGGTAAACTGGAGGTGCAGTAAGATGATGGTAAACTGGAGGTGCAGTAAGACGGTGGTAAACTGGAGGTGTAATAAGATGGTGATAAGCTGGAGGTGCAGTAATATGGTGGTAAACTAGAGGTGTAGTAAGATGGTGGTATACTGGAGGTGCAGTAAGACGGTTGTAAACTGGAGGTGCGGCAAGACGGTGGTAAACTGCAGGTGAAGTAAGACGGTGGTAAAAGGGAGGTGCGGCAAGACAATGGTAAACTGGAGGTGCAGTAAGACGGTGGGAAACTGGAGGTGCAGTAAGACGGTAGTAAACTGGAGGTGAAGTAAGACGGTGGTAAACTGGAGGTGCAGTAAGATGGTTTTAAACTGTAGCTGCAGAAAGACGGTGGTAAACTGAAGTGGAGAGAGAGAATACAAAATAAAAGGTAATTCTTCTTACTAAGACAAAAAACGAAACAAAAAACCTACGTTGCGGTCACAAGACCTTCGTCGGGGACAGACGCACAATAACAGACAGGACAGAAAGCGAGAACTAAGAAAAAAACATGAAAACAGAAAAGAGTACAACCTGATTAGAATCGGCAGCGCCAGTAATTTTTGGTCCGGCGATGTGATTCTAATCAGGTTGAACTTGCTTATTATTTATCATGTTTTCTACTTAGTTCTCACTTTCTTTCCTTTCTGTTTTTTTTTTCAAAGAAAAAATGGAAAAGAGAACTGGAGACAGCCGTGAAGTGGATAAAGATGACATGGAAAGACTTTGAGCAGATGGCACGTGACAGGAAGAGTTGGCAGACGTTTGTCGACAAATTATGCTCCTTTGGGAGTTGAAAGGTGAAGAAGAAGAAGTAGAAGAAGAAGAAGAAGGAGAAATAACACATTTAATCAGCATGGGATATGATTCTTCAAAGCAGCGCTTCTTAACCAGGGGTGCATGCCCCTCCTGGGGGTTCGAGACTCACCTTCCGGGGGGTGCGAGACATGAGAGACATGCCAGATATTTTAGAACGCGAATCATCATAAACAATAATGTTTTGCGAGCTAGAAGATAAAGGGGTGCGAGGCTCCTTAAGATGCTGTAACGGGGTGCGAGGCTCCTTAAGATGCTGTAAAGTGGTGCGAGGCTTCTTTAAATGCTGTAAAGGCGTACGAGGCTTCTTAAGATGATGCTGAGGGGTGCGAGGCTTCTTAAGATGCTTTAAAGAGGTGCGAGGCTTCTTAAGATGATGCTGAGGGGTACTAGGCTTCTTATGATGCTTTAAAGGGATGGGAGGAATCTTAAAATGCTGTAAAGGGGTGCGATGCTTCTTAAGATGCTTTAAAGGGGTGCGAGGTTTCTTAGGATGCTGTAAAGGGGTGGGAGGAATCTTAAAATGCTGTAAATGGGTGCGAGGCTTCTTAAGATGCTTTAAAGGTTTGGGAGGGATCTTATAATGCTTTAAAGGAGTGGGAGGGATCTTAAAATGTTGTAAAAGGGGGCGGGACCTCTGAAATGTTAAGAAACGCTACTTTACAGGTACAACACAAAAGGTTGTAACTTCACTGATTGGAAATCAAAGCTGAGTTTCTGGTTATTGCGGAGATCACTTATCCCGTCTTTTACTGGGTTGTTGTCGCGCTTCTTCCCTTTCTCACTTGTCCTCGACGTTGTCACTCCAATCACAACTTTTTTTACCACAGGCATTATTAGTTTTGCGCCAATTAGCTCCCGGGGAGCTTTGATGAGACAAATAAAAAATAGGACAATTGCTCCCTCAGGTAAATCGTATAGGTAAATAGTACAGGTAAATAGTGTTTCTATGCTTCACAAATAGAAAAAAAATGAACGTGGCGATATCTACTACTTTTGGAATACTGTGAAACTTCTCGTGTATTCCATGGCCTACGCGTACCACGGGGGTTGGGACTCCCAGCTCTGTTGCCTCTTTAGTTTCTCAAGGATGATCCAGTTTAAAGTCTTTACCATGGACTGAAAGTAATATAATTTCTGATTTTTGCGTTGGAAAAGGGAACGACAACAAAAAGCATGGATAACAACAGAAACCATCAATAAGATAAAGTACAGGAAAAACAAGAAAGCAGATTTAAACACAAGCAAAACCAGAAGTTCCAAAGCCAAGGCTCAAGAAGTGTACACAGAAGCAAACAAAGAAGTAAAAAAAGTATCAAAAGAGACAAGAGGAAGTATATTGAGGAGTTGGCAAGAGAGGCAGAAGATGCTGCAGCCAAAGGAAATATGAGAAAACTGTATAACAGCATAAAGAAGCTAACAGGGAAATACAAGCAAACAAGTTGCTTCATAAAAGACAAGAATGGAAAACTGCTCAGCAATATACAAGAGCAAATGAAGAGGTGGACAGAATATTTTGAGGACCTTCTCAATAGACCAGCCCCACAAAACCCCCCGGACATCCAGCCAGTAGAAGAAGAGCTACAAATTAACGGGGAAAGACCAACGAAGGAAGAAATAAAGAAAGCCATAAAGCTTCTAAGAGATGGAAAAGCGTCTGGACCTGATCGCATTCCAGTAGAGGCCATCAAAGCAGATATCGACACGGCTACAGAGATGTTATATAAATTACTTGGTAAAGTCTGGAAAAAGGAAGAGATACCAGCAGAATGGAAGGAATGATATCTGGTTAAGTTGCCTAAGAAGCGAAATTTACAAGAGTGCACAAATTATAGAGGAATAATGTTACTTTCAGTGCCAGGAAAAGTATTAAACAGGATTATCCTTGAAAGACTAAAAGAGTCCATAGACAAGAAACTGAGAGATGAACAAGCAGGTTTTCGACAAAACAGATCCTGTACAGACCAGACAGCCACTTTGAGAATAATAGTTGAACAAAGTCTGGAATGGAATTCACCACTATACATCGGATTTGTGGTCTACGAAAATGCATTTGACAGTGTAGACAGAGAATCACTTTGGAAATTGATGAGGCATTATGGAGTTCCCCTGAAGATCATAAATTTAATAAAGAAAACATATGAAGACATGACATGCAGAGTTCTTCATGAAGGACAGCTTACAGAACCGTTTGGGATAAGAACAGGAGTACGACAGGGATGCCTCTTGTCCCCATTTCTTTTCTTAATAGCAATAGACTGGGTTACGAGAACATCGATAACACACAACAGAAATGGAATCCAGTGGACTCTGACTAAGCAGTTGGATTATCTGGATTTTGCTGATGACTTAGCTCTTCTGTCCCATAACCGTAATCAGATGCAGGACAAATTGAAAACACTCGATGAGAGGTCACAGCAATTGGGTCTGAAAATACATAGGGAAAAGACAAAGATAATGAGAATAAATGCAGGTAATGATAACAGGGTTGAACTTGAAGAAGCACCAATACAAGATGTAGAATCGTACACATATCTTGGCAGCAATATAGACAAAGTTGGAGGGACAGACAGTGATATCAAAATAAGAATACAAAAAGCAAGAGGAGCTTTCATTGCATTGGGAAATATATGGAGATCAAGAGAAATCGGATCCAACACGAAAATAAGAATCTTCAACTCAAATGTGAAGTCAGTCCTATTGTATGGCTTTGAGACATGGAGAACAACAAAGACAACTACCAAAAAGCTACAGACTTTCATAAATGGGTGCTTGCGTAGAATAGAGGGATTTAAATGGTATGACAAGGTTACCAACGTGGAACTGATGACAAGAACTAGACAAGTGCCAGTGGAACAAGAGATGAGAAGAAGACGATGGCGATGGATAGGACACACACCGAGGAAACCTGTTGATAGCATTACAAGGCAGTCCTTGTTCTGGAACCCCAGGGCAAGAGAAGCAGAGGTAGACGAAGAAGCACATGGAGAAGAGAGATGGAGACAGAGGTGAAAATGATGAGGAGAACGTGGAAAGAACTTGAGATGATGGCACGTGACAGGAGGAATTGGCATGTGTTTGTTGAAGGCCTATGCTCCTTTGGGAGTGGAGGGTTATGAATGAATGAAATCTCCTGTAGCCGTGCGTGCTGATAGTTATGTTGATCGTATTAGTTGAAATTCGTATCACTGCGCTTCAGCAGACAGGTTTATTTGGATGGAAATGGTATGACTGTGTAAGATCACAACAAAACGACAGCTCACAAACACTAATATGACTCAAACCAGCGAGTGACTTCACGCTGACAGCAATGACTACGAAAATTCAAAACGTTTATTTACAGTTTCCGAAACATCTGTGTGATTACGACTCATCTCCCTCGTTTCACTCTATATCTAAGTCGCTGTCTATCTGCATCTAAGTGCTGTCTCTGACTTGCCTAGGTTGGTCATAGCTGCAGAACCATTGTTGTCGATAACCGTTATTTCTGTTCTTGAAAACTCTTCATATCTATAATTGCTGTATTCAACAGTGCATATTTCTTTTCCTACGCTGTCTTGTTCTCACGTTGCTAGTAGGTACTATTATGGCGTATCTTGGAAAGACTAGCCTAAACCGCCAGGGGTGGAGATTTCAGCCAATGTCTATGTTCCCTTCTTGTCTATAAGCTGCACTTTGGACTATACAGGTTAACGCTGCTGCTTACTTCAAATACCTGTTAGACTTGTAGTCTTGAAACTTGATAACGAAAATCTTGAACTTGCAACATTGTATGTCTTGACTTTATATACACAAATGTGTCTAACTTCTAGAATGGTGGCGTACGAGCGACTTGCTGGTTCGGCAAACAACTTGGTATAATACTGTAACCACAGCATCAACTACCATCAGTGACTTGTTCGCCAGAATGAACCATCAAATAGCGCTCACCACTACACAACTTTAATACTTGCAATTCTCTGCAATTTACGCTATGAGCGTTCAAAATCTGACTTGACTATATTATTTTCACCGATTTATTATTACAATTTTCTTAGAAGCTTCTCGATTAACATAGCTCACTCACTACTACAAAAGTCTCGTGCAACTTGTTTCGTTCCTCTTTTCCGGACTCACAAAAATCACAAAGGTACGTAATAATAAATTCTCACCCTTTGCTAAGTAGGTCAAAAAGTCTCCCATTCTATTAGTAGTACTTTTAATAGCGTATGCAAATTTATAAAACAATAACCACCAACATTTCGACAATCTACTAGATAAATCAACGACATTTTCTTTTAAAACATACTGTAGAAATCGCAATCCAGGGCCGAGATTACACGCATTTTACACATTTTACTAAATAAAGTCAATAGACACTCACTATCAGCACCAGAAGGGGTAATAAAAAAAAAAAAAAAAAAAAAACAGACAGGGGATAAAGTTTTAAGTATAGAAGCCACAGGAGAAGCCCAATCAATACTTAATGTTAAGTCGTTTTTCGCATAGGAGTTAAGTGTGCGAGACTTAACATAGCTAGATGAAAGTCTAACTGTGTTAGACGCACCATGAGTGCGCATCTGAGTAAGTAGTATAAGTTTTAATTAATTACGTACCAATTTTTGCACTATAGAGCGCAACTTGGTGCGATCTGTTTTGATTTTGCCAAACAGCGTTGACACTGTAAAAAATACCTAAAAGCCGGTTGATGAAGACAGACGTCTTTGTGGTAAAGTGGGATGTTATAAATATTTATAGGGGACTTAGTGTACTGACTGAGATCAGCTGTGAAGGTATCTGTATCTAATAGGTGTAGTGTTTTACAGATAACCTTACTTGCTACCACATTACACCTCAGTCAGAATTATTCTGGAATATTGTGATGACTACGTTAAATGTCTAGGGTATGTATATGATGAAGTGTAAGTCCCAACAACAACAGACAGATAAACAATTTAATTTATTCCACCACACTTGACAACACTGTGACACTCACACACATATAACATTTTATAAGAATATCTTAAATGAGTCACTAGTAAATTTTCAAATATCAATATGTATTAAGTACTTTCATTAATATTTGTGTCCTGATTCAAATACAAAGTGAACCAGGAATCACAATCAATTGTAATTACAATTTATATGTACAGAATTTATCAATATGAACCTTGTAGTGACATATTTTATTAATATTATCCTATGTGTGTCAGTTGTGTAGTAGTAATATGAGGTAATACTGGTTTTGTTTTTTCAAGCTGTGTTGGTATTTGTCATCATGATTTCAAGTGTTTGTTTCTGTTGGAACTAGTATTGGAGATGTTCTCAGTTCCTGGCATTAAAACAATTAATTTCCCCTCTTATTTTATTATAAAGTCACTTTTAGAGGGGGGGGGGGGGGAATAATGTTGAGCTCCTCTGGCCACAGACTCTTATCTTTCGTGATGGCGGCAGGAAAAGACTCCTCTGCTCGATAGCCTCCCTGTGTTCTGGAGACACCTCACTGGTAACTATCTGGACCAAGGAGTATGCTGTCCACCTCTGGATTCAGCAAAGCTCAGACCAGGTGCTGCTCAATAACTTTAGGACCACGGTCCCTGAAACAAGAAGGTTGTACCTCCTACTTCAGAACTAATTTATAATAACCTTCCAGACTGACCACAATACATAACAAACACTGAGTTCAGAGTGGTAGGCCAACTGTCAGCTTCATCTGAAATAATTTACACCAGTATATTCCTCCTTAATGGTTACTACGCCTCTGCAATTTCATCTGTAAGTTCTTCTATTCAATAGGATAGGTGTCAGTGTACTATTTGGTAATTCCATGTAGTTTTACTTTTCTCTGACACCTTCTGTTCAGGTTGGAGCATTATATATATATATAGGCCTTGCCTCAGGTTCGCTACTGAACCACAGACATAAATTATCAATTTACATTCAATTTTCATTAAAAAGATATCAAATATTTCAAGCTTACCACAATTCATGGAATAATACACAGTTACGTTGACTGGCAATAAATATAGCACAATTTCGATCTGCCGATGTCCCAGGCTTTTATTTAGAAAAATATGCACTGGCGCTCAACGCACTGGTTCTTTAGTAAGTATTTTTGAAAATGTGGTGTTGAACTGACGCGTCTAAGTGACTATATCGAGGGGTCTAACCAATCGAGCCATGTTTACCCAGCTTTTCAAAAAAGTACTCCTACTCACGTTTCCCCTAACAACAAAGAAGTAGTATTTATAGTCCGACTAATCGTGTTTAGCCTTACATTTACTTTCCGCCAATCAAATAGGAGGTAACATGTCAGCCTATTTCCCGTACAATGGTGGTTTAAAAATCTTCCACTGAGCGATTCTGATTTTGGTGTTGTCTGACAGCACCCCCATTTTATTTTGGCTATAACTTGTTAATTCCTAGACTATTTGCGTAACGTTTAACATATTCTTTGTCAGCACGTCCTAAGGAACCCAAATATATAAGTTTTATGGGGCTAAGGGGCTGCGTTCAAAATATGTATTTTCTTCTAGGATAGTTGTGCTGTTACCACCTCCTCACTTCCAAACTTTTAGGGTGTCTGCTGTACTGTCATACTAATGTCAGGATTTCGGACATAAAACAGTAGAATTTCATGTTTCCTAATAAGCGTTTATCAGGTTTTTAAACATCACTCTCGTAGTTGTAGTGTTTTTTATCACTGTCGATTTGAAAAAAGCTAGTGCTTGTGGCCTTACACGCGTGATGGTAGTAATTGTGTATCGCGAGACTGTGGTAGTATTGCCTGCGTTCCTGCTTTCAGCCCCTCCCTTTCTTTCTATCCTTAGTCCATCTGTCTGTTCGTTTTTGGTAACATAGTGTATAAAATGACATGAATGGAATTTTAAATCTAGGTCATCTTGCGTATCTCAAGGTTTTTCTTAGAAAGGCAGTACACGTTTTATCGTAGAAAGCGGGTATTGAAGCAGTAGGCTTTTACTATCAACGTGAAACGTTACAATTTGCAGACGAAGTAGAAAACAAGGGGATTTCGAGTACAGTCATTGTGACAGCACTGTTCTTTACCATTCTTCTTTCCTTTTATTAAATTTATTTGTTAGGCTTTACATTTACGTTTTAATTTATATATGTGGATTAGAATTTCTCACGACAAATCCTCCCCACTTAAAACAGACGTTATATGTCAGTCTATAATTCTATATACACATAGAGAAATTATTTATTATTCCTGGGGTTTAGGGTGATTCTCATCACACGGATGGCGGCTTAAAAAATCCGCTCCCAGATTTGTTTTTCCACTTATATACTCTATGCTAAACTCAAATGGCTGCATCAATAAAGACCAATGGAGTAATCTAGAATTCTCATGTCTAGCCTGTGCTAGAAACGACAAAGGTTTGTGATCCGTTTGCAACTTAAATGCCTTCCCATACAGATAAATATTGAATTTCTTTATCGCCCATATTACTGCAAGACATTCTTTTTCGCTAGTTGAGTAATTGGTTTCAGCTTTATTCAACTTTCTGCTAGCATATGCCACTGGGCTTAATTCCCCATCCAATGCATCTGATTTCTGTAGCAGAGTTGCACCTAACCCAATATTACTGGCATCCGTCCTTACTATGAATTCTTGACTTAAGTCAGGTAATTTCAAAATAGGTTTGCTTGTGAGCTTTTCCTTCAATTCTTGGTAAGCCATTTCACATTGTGGTGTCCATGTAATTCGATCTGGATTTCCCTTACGTGTCAAATCAGTTAACGGTGCACATATGGAATTAAAGTTTTTGATATACTTTTGGTAGAAACCACATAATGAGACAAAGGATCTCACGTCTTTCTTGGTTTGTGGTCTCGGGGCTTTCTTTAGTTTCTCTAAATTCTTGGGGTCAGGGGTCATGTTTCCCTGATAAACTGTGTGTCCCAAGAATTCTAATTCTTTACATCCAACGCAACATTTGGTTGGTCGGGCTGTTAAATTCGCTTCTCTAAGTCGATTAAACAGCATGTTCAGAGAGTCAATGTGTTCCTCAAATGTTTCTGTTGCTATAAGGATATCATCCATGAAATTTGTGATACATGGATTATTCAGAGGGTCCAATAATTTTCTCATCATTCTAGAGAAGACACTAGGCGCATTCTTCAATCCAAATGGCAATCTATTTAACTCATAGTGTCCTTCTGAGGTACTAAAAGCTAGGTATGGTCTAACCTCAGGCTTTACTGGAATCTGATAGTATCCTTTACTCAGATCCACTTTTGAGAAATATTTAGCTTTATTTAGCCTGGCAAACAACTGATTTGTATCCGGCAATGGATCCACCTGTCCTTCTGTAATAGCATTCCGTCTCCTGTAATCTACACAGAGTCTATGTTCTCCAGAGGGTTTCCTTAAGAGTACAACACCGGAACTATACGAAGATTCACTGTGTGAAATAATTCCTTCCTTCAACAAATAGTCTATCTCTTCCTTCAAAGCTTTCTCCTTAGCAAAAGGAATCGAATAGGGTTTCATACAGACAGGTGTGGGGTCTATCAGTTTCATATCATATTCCAATAGGTTTGTATGCCCTGGTCGGTCTGTTAACACCTCTGCATGATTATCTAGAACCTGTTGCACTCTCTCTTTCTGAGTTTTCGTTAAATGTGTACTGATTTTCACCTGTGCCGCTGTCTCACAGGGGTGTAATGGATATTCAAATGATGAAAGTGGTTCCTTTTTCATCTCCATGGCAATGGACAAGGTCAACAAGTGTGTCTCTTCCTGATTTTCTCTTTCCAAATATTTCTTCAGGAGATTCACATGATAGATTTTTTCTTTCCCCTTCTTATCTATCTTATAATTGGTTCTAGACACCTTCTCTAGAACTGTATATGGACCTTGCCATCCAATTTGTAACTTATTCTGACTACCGGGGAGAAGAAGCAGTACCTTCTCTCCCACAGCCAAATCTCTGTCTTTAGCTTTCCTGTTATAATAGGCAGCATGTTTCTTCCTGGCTTGTTTCAAATTTTCATTGGCAAGTTTCCAGCCAGTTTTTAAACGAGTGGTCAGCTCATTTACATATTGGTATGAGGATGTAATATTTTCCTCTGCCTTTTCATCAGTCCACGTTCTTAACACCGCTTACATCTGGACCTTTAATTTTGTGGACCTATTTGTCCATGCACCGGTATGGTCTCTTCCACTCGAAGCGCTATAGTTGTCGCAAAATTGGTTTCAAGTCATTGCAAACGTTTTCAGTTAGATTTATAAACCCATCTACGATCGAGTGACCGCTTTCAAAATGGCGGCGTATCAGCGAAATGTGTATCGGACAGAGGAAATCGCCAACGATAAATAAAAACAGAAGGGAATCCGTATGAAAAGGATTTTACATTTCAGTACAGGGAAGGATGGTGTATAACTGCATATAAGATGGAACGGTAGGAAGTTCTCATTTACGGAGATATATGCGTATTTCGGCTGCCCACAGTTACGCTAAAAGCATGTAAACCCACTTCTGTTCTAAATATTAAAATCAACAAATAACAGTTTGGGAAATTACATGGATAGGAAGATAGAGTTTTATCAGCTGTATAAAACTAGATAAGATGGAACTATATGGATATTATATATGCCGAGAATGATAAAGGCAAAATTTCAGTCGACGCACAGTTCGGCCGAAATCACTGTTCGGGAAGGATTTTTCAGGCTTAGGTTTAAGCTGTGACGTCGGTACTCTCCGATACGTCCGCGCTATACGTATTTAAAGCGTATCGGTAAACTGAGCTACAGACAACGAAAGAGGGTTCAGACAGACTGGAGGCAGAGTTTCGCCACGACCCATGAATTTGTGAGCGGATCGCCAGAAACATTTTTAAGTCCAGTATCTGAAGTCTGAGGGTTCCATGAAATAACTCAAACCAGACTGTCCAGTATCAGAAGCCGGTGTAGTTCATCCGAGGCAATCCCACCAAAGTGCAGGACCCCAAAGAGTGAACTTCAACTGGTCATTGGCATCCCTACTGTTGGGCCTACCAAGTCTGATATCAGCAAAGGACAGTTTCAGCAGTATCAAGTTGGGAAGATAAGTGTCCTGTTTGACACTGACCACCTATACATGTGAAACAGCCAATAGTTGAAAACAATAAGTAACCATACAGAAACTCAGTCAACTGATGACAGTTATCCTTAAATTCAAAGGACTAATAACAGTGATTTCAGTAACTTTATTATTTAAGATCTTGAAGTATAAACAGACCATAATAGTAATTGTGTGAATACTTTTATATATATGTATATGCTCTTTTCCAACTAGTAGAAATAGAATATTAGTGTAATTATTAAACTATTTTAACTGTACCTGAGGATTTATTCACTTCTTCCATTTGTGGTTTCAGTGAATGTTCATTTTACTTATCCCCTAGAATATAAGTAATCATAAGATAGTCATAGGGAGGAGACACCTTAAATCCTGGTACTACTTCTTACCAACTGGGCCAGGGTTTTTACAGTCTGACTATTTTTATGATAACAATACACCAGTGCTTATTTCTAAGACTGGGGTATTACTTGTAAGGTCAGAACTCTTTACTGGCATACTCTTACATATAAATAATTTTAAATAACCTCCCGCTACAGTGGGGGCTCGTCCGGGATATATCTTTGATATTCCTGAGCCAACTTTCTATTTCTGCTGTGTAGAAAATTTTGTTTTGTAAAATTTTTTGGAAAGAGTAACATAATAGGAAATAATTATATTTTTAGGAGTACCATTGAGTACAGATAAAGAAAGCTGTTTCATATATGGTGAAGTCAGTTTAATTAACTTTAATTTTAACTAAGTTAATTATATTGTAGTAAATTAGTTTGAGTAAGATCGCTTGCCCTACTAGACTACAGATACATCATGGCTGACTTGGTCAAATTTAGGTCTGCTACACTGCAGGTGGGAAAAGAGCTTGGCATGGATGGTGACGCTCTGATCCGGTATGTCACGACGGAATGTGAAAAGTACACCGAGAGAGAAGCAAAGAAATTAGAAGCAGAGAGAGAAGCCAAGAAATTAGAAGCAGAGAGAGAAGCCAAGAAATTAGAATTAGAAGCAGAGAGAGAAGCCAAGAAATTAGAATTAGAGGCAGAGAGAGAAGCCAAGAAATTAGAATTAGAAGCAGAGAGAGAAGCCAAGAAATTAGAAGCGGAGAGAGAAGCCAAGAAATTAGAAGCTGAGAGAGAAGAAAGGAGGTTACAAGCAGAGAGAGACCATGAGCTGAAAATGAGACAGCTTGATCTTGAACTTCAGGCTGGGACTATCACCCATGGTAATAGCTCACCTCATTCTGCGAATAGCTCTTTTCAGAACACAGCAAATGGGGCCATGAACTTCCACCTAGATCCATTTGTTGAAAAGGAGGACGCAATTGAGTCGTACCTGGATAGGTATGAAAGGCTAGCCTCTACATATGGACTGGAAAAGGAAAAATGGAGTCTAAAGTTATCTCAGGGATTGAGAGGTATTGCATATGATGTGTTTCTGAAACTCCCCAAAGAAGATCAGGAAAATTATGAAATACTAAAGCAAGCCTTACTGATCCGGTATGAAAAGAACTCTGAGGCATATAGGAAGAAATTTAGAACTTCTAAACCTCTACCTGGAGAAACATATAACCAGTTCTCAGCTAGGCTAGAAACGTATTTGTTGAAATGGAGTAGTTTAGGTAAGTATCAGAAAACCTACGAGGATCTGAAAGAAATGGTTATGTTAGAGCAAGTGAAAGATTCCATGTCTCAAGAAATGAGGAAATTCCTTATGGAACAAGGAGCAGAGAGGCTGGAAGACATTTTGAAATGTGCAGAGAGATACCAAGCAGCTCAAGCTGAATTGGTAGGAACAAAAAGGAAGCAGGTAGAAGGATATAAGCCACCACCGCAGAATACCGATTTTGACCAGATGGATCAACCATACAGATACAAGCAAAGATTTGATAATAAGGACAAGAACCCTCAGACTCAGGAAAATAAACCCTATAAACAGGGAGCTAAGTGGTGCAAATTTTGTAAGATGAGCAAACACAACACGGATGAATGTGGGAGGAAAAAACCCCTTCATCATGCTGCATGTCTACAGGTGAGGACTTCTGATAGGAAGGAACTGACTGTGAGTCAGAATAGCCTCCATCACCCACCTACCCAGGAGATAGTGACTGTGAATGGCAAACAAGTCACAGGAATGTATGACACAGGTTTGTCCTATGACGCAGTCGTGTGTGCATCTCTGGTGAGCCCTGAACAAATCACCACAGAAACAGTAGACATTCAAGGGCCACTAAAAGGAACATCACCCCTTACTTTACCCATAGCAAAGATTCATGTCAGTTGTCGCTATGTGGAAGGGGAGATAAATGCAGCTGTGATAGATGATCCCTTTTACCCCCTAATGTTGGGGCGTAAATATGTTTTCTTGGGAGACCCTGTAAAACCTATGGTTATGGCAGAAACCCAGACCAGGTCTGACTCCAGGAACATAGAGAGGGACACCAACTTAAAATTTCATTCGACTGAAATGAAACGGGCTCAAGAAGCAGACAGCACATTGAAGCCTTGTTTTGGAAAATTGTCTAAAACTCATAACGCTCCAAGGAAAGGACATTTCTATATGGAACATGGACTCTTGTACAGGAAAGCTGGCAGAGGGACGAAAAGTCATGGTCAAATTGTGGTACCATCCACCTATAGAAATAAGGTTATGGGTTGGGGGCACATAACAACTTTGAGTGAACACCTGGGTAATGGTGCCACAAAACAAAGAATAGCCACCCAGTTCTACTGGCCAGGTATTACGGAAGACATAAATCAGTATGTAAATTCCTGTCCAGAGTGCACCTATGTAGATTCAGAAAGTCGACGGAAGAGTCTTCATCAAAAATCTACAAGCAAACCAGCAATCAGGGGTACTCCCGAGATTTGCACGGGAGGGGAAAGGAAACATCCCACACAGGTTCAATTGCAGTCTGAACCCCATGCGCGGGAAAAAAGGAACAAATCACGTAGCGAAAATCAAACACCTACGGATTTGCGAGGGAAAACCACATCCAACTATCAACGAAAAGAGGGCGGTAAACTTCATGGGAAACCTACCGACCCGGTTTCACCAGCAGTAAGAGCCTGGATGAAAAGCCGAACAGGAAGGAGAGAGATAGTAAAGGATGAATATATTCTTGGAAAACAGAATGTGGGCGCAGATTTTCTTAGTCGTCATCCCACAGAGCTTGAGGAGGATAGAAGGAAGGAAAACTAACCTCGGAATGGTCGTTTTGCAATTGTCTTGTACCCAATAGTTAAGCTAGATATCATCCAGCTTAAAATATGGGGGAGCTATGTCGCAAAATTGGTTTCAAGTCATTGCAAACGTTTTCAGTTAGATTTATAAACCCATCTACGATCGAGTGACCGCTTTCAAAATGGCGGCGTATCAGCGAAATGTGTATCGGACAGAGGAAATCGCCAACGATAAATAAAAACAGAAGGGAATCCGTATGAAAAGGATTTTACATTTCAGTACAGGGAAGGATGGTGTATAACTGCATATAAGATGGAACGGTAGGAAGTTCTCATTTACGGAGATATATGCGTATTTCGGCTGCCCACAGTTACGCTAAAAGCATGTAAACCCACTTCTGTTCTAAATATTAAAATCAACAAATAACAGTTTGGGAAATTACATGGATAGGAAGATAGAGTTTTATCAGCTGTATAAAACTAGATAAGATGGAACTATATGGATATTATATATGCCGAGAATGATAAAGGCAAAATTTCAGTCGACGCACAGTTCGGCCGAAATCACTGTTCCGGAAGGATTTTTCAGGCTTAGGTTTAAGCTGTGACGTCGGTACTCTCCGATACGTCCGCGCTATACGTATTTAAAGCGTATCGGTAAACTGAGCTACAGACAACGAAAGAGGGTTCAGACAGACTGGAGGCAGAGTTTCGCCACGACCCATGAATTGTGAGCGGATCGCCAGAAACATTTTTAAGTCCAGTATCTGAAGTCTGAGGGTTCCATGAAATAACTCAAACCAGACTGTCCAGTATCAGAAGCCGGTGTAGTTCATCCGAGGCAATCCCACCAAAGTGCAGGACCCCAAAGAGTGAACTTCAACTGGTCATTGGCATCCCTACTGTTGGGCCTACCAAGTCTGATATCAGCAAAGGACAGTTTCAGCAGTATCAAGTTGGGAAGATAAGTGTCCTGTTTGACACTGACCACCTATACATGTGAAACAGCCAATAGTTGAAAACAATAAGTAACCATACAGAAACTCAGTCAACTGATGACAGTTATCCTTAAATTCAAAGGACTAATAACAGTGATTTCAGTAACTTTATTATTTAAGATCTTGAAGTATAAACAGACCATAATAGTAATTGTGTGAATACTTTTATATATATGTATATGCTCTTTTCCAACTAGTAGAAATAGAATATTAGTGTAATTATTAAACTATTTTAACTGTACCTGAGGATTTATTCACTTCTTCCATTTGTGGTTTCAGTGAATGTTCATTTTACTTATCCCCTAGAATATAAGTAATCATAAGATAGTCATAGGGAGGAGACACCTTAAATCCTGGTACTACTTCTTACCAACTGGGCCAGGGTTTTTACAGTCTGACTATTTTTATGATAACAATACACCAGTGCTTATTTCTAAGACTGGGGTATTACTTGTAAGGTCAGAACTCTTTACTGGCATACTCTTACATATAAATAATTTTAAATAACCTCCCGCTACAATAGTGATGATTTTTCTTCCCAGAAGTATCATGCACAAATCGACCGCTACCAATTCTTTTCTTGGGGCTTTCTCCCCACTTAAAATTCTTGATGAGAGATTTCCTCTCTACCTCCTCTTCCTCCAGTTTGTTTAAGTCCGATTGAGGGATTTTCGGCTTATCCTGGGGTAAGACATCTTTTTGCACTCTCCGCATAGTGGCCATTGTAAAACAGTTAAGTGAAGCTTGTCCGTGAAAAGGGGCTTCCCATTTCATTTGGTCCACTTTATCAAATCTATTTTTCTTTTTATTATCAGGCCTAATTTTGCCCCGTGGCGTGTCCAGGTCCTGATCAATGTTCCCACTTGTGGGTGTTCCCTCATGTGCTATGCTACACCTTTCTACAAAATTCTCAATGTCCCATCTTGCCTTGGGCCAATAATAATTGTGAGCCACCTTTTGGATGATGGTACCTATTTTCTCATGGTCCCCATCTGGTTTCACATGTAGGCTCCTTATTAATTCTGCCCTATATCTTTTAGGAAGTACCAGCTGTCCCTGACCTTTGGATCTAGCTCCAGTCTTCCTATACATCAACTTGTTTTTCATGTAAAAATCTCCCTTGCCTGGAGTTGTATGACAAGTTGACAATTTCCTGAAACAAGGCTTGAGGGTCTTATCCCCAGCCTGTGCCTTCCTCATCTCTTCTGGAGTGGTATCTAACATAATATCCTCCTCCTGTCTTGAGGTCGACCTGACCTGAAGGGTGGCCATAACTATAGGGTTCCTTCTGCAACGGTCAGTGTCATGATTGTTCATCTTACAATTTTTACACCACCTCCTTCCTTGGTTGAAAGATTTTCTTTCATCATATTTCCTTTCATCGAATTGTGGGGTTTTATTTTTATTGTCATACCGTGGCCTATCAAATTGGTGCTTACCTTTGTTTTGATCTCTAGGATCAAATTTATTAAAGTTCTGTGGTGCCCTAAAATTATCCACCTGTTTCTTTTTATTACCTGATACCTCTGCCTGAGCTGCTTGATACCTTTCAGCAACATTTAGCAACTCACCCAGCCTCTCTGCACCTTGTTCCATGAGAAACTTTCTCAGGTCTGGAGCCATGGACTCTCTTAATTGTTCTATAAGGACCATTTCCTTAAGATCTTGGGTTTTCCCCAGAGAAGTCCATTTCTCCAAGTATGTCTCTATCCGTGCAGAGAACTGGTGATAGGTTTCACCTGACAGTAGTTTAGCATTCCTAAATTTTTTCCTATAAAATTCTGCATTCTTTTCATATCTTAACAAAAGAGCCTGCTTTAGCATGTCATAATTTTCCTGATCACCTCTGCTCATTTTGGCAAAAACTTCATAAGCTGCCCCACGAAGTCCTTGAGATAACTTTAAGCTCCACCTTTCTCTCTCTAACCCATACGTGGTAGCTAATAGTTCATATCTATTTAGATAGCTCTCAATATCATCGTCTTTCTCAACAAAATGATCTAAATGAAAGTTCATAGCTGAGGTTGAGGCTCCCTGGCTAGCAGTGGCATCAGAGGTAAAGGGACTGGCACCATTTTCAGGAGCATGGCCTTGAAACTCAAACTCCCTTAGTCGTAACTCATGTTCCCTTTGTAATCTCTTCTCCTCCTTTTCTGCTTCCCTCTCTGCAGCTAATCTTTTGTCTTCCCTTTCTGCAGCCTGTCTTCTTTCCTCGGCTTCCAATTTCTTAACCTCAGCCTCAATCTGCAGCATCTTAGTCTCAACCTCAACCTGCAGCCTCTTAGTCTCAGCCTCAGTCTGCAGCCTCTTAGTCTCAGCCTCAGCCTCAAATTGTAACTTCTTAATTTCCTTTTCAGCCTCTAACCTCTTATCTTCGGCCAACCTTTCAGATTCTAATTTTCTTTCGGCCTCTTTTTATAATCTTCTTTCTTCCCGTTCAATATATTTGTCACATTCAGCAGTGACATAAGCAATCATAATTTGCCCGTCCATTCCTAACTCTTTTGCAGTCTGTACAGCAGCAGATCGAAATTTTGCCAAGTCGGCCATTGTCGAACATGCAATTGTAAACAATTCAATCTTTCAATACTTATCTAAGGACACTACAGGCACTGAGAGCTCAACCTTATTTATTTCCACCCAAGGATACCTTTTAAATTGTATTATTCCCCGAAGTGAATTACCCCCAATATCTATAATAGGGAAAGATTCAAAATCCCGGACAGGACCCCAATATATGTGGTAAAGTGGGATGTTATAAATATTTATAGGGGACTTAGTGTACTGACTGAGATCAGCTGTGAAGGTATCTGTATCTAATAGGTGTAGTGTTTTACAGATAACCTTACTTGCTACCACATTACACCTCAGTCAGAATTATTCTGGAATATTGTGATGACTACGTTAAATGTCTAGGGTATGTATATGATGAAGTGTAAGTCACAACAACAACAGACAGATAAACAATTTAATTTATTCCACCACACTTGACAACACTGTGACACTCACACACATATAACATTCTATAAGAATATCTTAAATGAGTCACTAGTAAATTTTCAAATATCAATATGTATTAAGTACTTTCATTAATATTTGTGTCCTGATTCAAATACAAAGTGAACCAGGAATCACAATCAATTGTAATTACAATTTATATGTACAGAATTTATCAATATGAACCTTGTAGTGACATATTTTATTAATATTATCCTATGTGTGTCAGTTGTGTAGTAGTAATATGAGGTAATACTGGTTTTGTTTTTTCAAGCTGTGTTGGTATTTGTCATCATGATTTCAAGTGTTTGTTTCTGTTGGAACTAGTATTGGAGATGTTCTCAGTTCCTGGCATTAAAACAATTAATTTCCCCTCTTATTTTATTATAAAGTCACTTTTAGAGGGGGGGGCATAATGTTGAGCTCCTCTGGCCACAGACTCTTATCTTTCGTGATGGCGGCAGGAAAAGACTCCTCTGCTCGATAGCCTCCCTGTGTTCTGGAGACACCTCACTGGTCACTATCTGGACCAAGGAGTATGCTGTCCACCTCTGGATTCAGCAAAGCTCAGACCAGGTGCTGCTCAATAACTTTAGGACCACGGTCCCTGAAACAAGAAGGTTGTACCTCCTACTTCAGAACTAATTTATAATAACCTTCCAGACTGACCACAATACATAACAAACACTGAGTTCAGAGTGGTAGGCCAACTGTCAGCTTCATCTGAAATAATTTACACCAGTATATTCCTCCCTAATGGTTACTACGCCTCTGCAATTTCAATAGGATAGGTGTCAGTGTACTATTTGGTAATTCCATGTAGTTTTACTTTTCTCTGACACCTTCTGTTCAGGTTGGAGCATTATATATATATAGGCCTTGCCTCAGGTTCGCTACTGAACCACAGACATAAATTATCAATTTACATTCAATTTTCATTAAAAAGATATCAAATATTTCAAGCTTACCACAATTCATGGAATAATACACAGTTACGTTGACTGGCAATGAATATAGCACAATTTCGATCTGCCGATGTCCCAGGCTTTTATTTAGAAAAATATGCACTGGCGCTCAACGCACTGGTTCTTTAGTAAGTATTTTTGAAAATGTGGTGTTGAACTGACGCGTCTAAGTGACTATATTCGCAGGTCTAACCAATCGAGCCTTGTTTACCCAGCTTTTCAAAAAAGTACTCCTACTCACGTTTCCCCTAACAACAAAGAAGTAGTATTTATAGTCCGACTAATCGTGTTTAGCCTTACATTTACTTTCCGCCAATCAAATAGGAGGTAACATGTCAGCCTATTTCCCGTACAATGGTGGTTTAAAAATCTTCCACTGAGCGATTCTGATTTTGGTGTTGTCTGACAGCACCCCCATTTTATTTTGGCTATAACTTGTTAATTCCTAGACTATTTGCATAACACTTAACATATTCTTTGTCAGCCAGTCCTAAGGAACCCAAATATATAAGTTTTATGGGGCTAAGGGGCTGCGTTCAAAATATGTATTTTCTTCTAGAATAGTTGTGCTGTTACCACCTCCTCACTTCCAAACTTTTAGGGTGTCTGCTGTACTGTCATACTAATGTCAGGATTTCGGACATAAAACAGTAGAATTTTATGTTTCCTAATAAGCGTTTATCAGGTTTTTAAACATCACTCTCGTAGTTGTAGTGTTTTTTTTCACTGTCGATTTGAAAAAAAGCTAGTGCTTGTGGCCTTATACGCGTGATGGTAGTAATTGTGTATTGTGAGACTGTGGTAGTATTGCCTGCGTTCCTGCTTTCAGCCCCTCCCTTTCTTTCTATCCTAAGTCCATCTGTCTGTTCGTTTTTGGTAACATAGTGTATAAAATGACATGAATGGAATTTTAAATCTAGGTCATCTTGCGTATCTCAAGGTTTTTCTTAGAAAGGCAGTACACGTTTTATCGTAGAAAGCGGGTATTGAAGCAGTAGGCTTTTACTATCAACGTGAAACGTTACAATTTGCAGACGAAGTAGAAAACAAGGGGGATTTCGAGTACAGTCATTGTGACAGCACTGTTCTTTACCATTCTTCTTTCCTTTTATTAAATTTATTTGTTATGCTTTACATTTACGTTTTAATTTATATATGTGGATTAGAATTTCTCACGACAGTCTTCCAACAAAGTTCGTGGAAAGTCTTTACCCCATGTCGTGGGAAGACTTTATGATTTATTTGATATGCTACCTTCCAGGGTGAAGTGTTAGCCTTAGCCAATTCTGGCTCGTTCGTTTCCAGTATCTCAATTTGATACCATTTGTAAATTCTCAGCAAGATCTTGGCAGGGCTTCGGCACGTCTCTTCATGGCCTGCCGCTAGTGTGTCCAGATCCACTACTGGGCTGGTTTTGAATCATTACACTGTTGAATCTGCAGTGAAGATATCCGGCATTTTAATTACTTGTTAAATTGGAATCTGTAATGTACAAGAAATATTTACCGCAATACTCCCGCCGTCCAAGAGACTTCGGCGGCCAGTGAGGTCGGTCAAATTGGACATTGATGTCATGAATATATATATATATATATATATATATATATATATATATATATATATATATATATATATATATATATATATATACGAGGGAAGGTCAAAACGTAATGCCTCCTATTTTTTATGTATGTAAATACTGCATCGGTGTGCAATTTGTAAATTTAGCAGGATTCCTCAAACACTCTTCTGCACTGTATAGCATTACCAACCTGTTTCAGTAACAGGTGGCACCACTGTAACAGTTTAAAAATGGCTGCCAAAGACGTTCGGTTAAAACAACGTTATGTTATAGAATTCCTCAATGCTGAAGGCGAGACCCCAATTCGCATCCACGAACGTTTGAAGAATGTTTATGGAGATTCAACAGTGGATGTTAGCACTGTCCGACGTTGGGTACATCGTTGTGACGAAGGTGAAGTAGGTCAATCCTCAATGGCTGACGCAAAGCGGACTGGCCGTCCGTCTACCGCAGTGACTCCACACAACATTCATCGAGTTGATGGCATCATTCGTGGTGACCGTCGGGTAACACTGGATGAACTTTCTTTCATGTTGTCCATTAGGAAAGGCAGTGTCCAGAACATCATTAAAGACCTGGGTTATTCAAAAGTTTGTGCACGGTGGGTACCCAGAATGTTGACAGACAGACAACATCGCCGACAAGAAAGAAGTTCAAAAGTTCACTTCTGTAGGGAAAGTTATGGCCTCCGTGTTTTGGGATGAGAAGGGTGTGATTCTTCTCGACTTCTTGGAACAGGGAAACACGGTGAATGCAGACCGTTACATTGAAACTTTGAAGAAGCTTAGAGGTCGTCTTCGGCGACTTTACCCATTAAAAGATCAGAGAACTGCACTACTGTTGCACGATAATGCCACTCCACACACCGCTAAACGCACCATTGATGCGATTGCAGAATTTGGCTAGACAATATTACCATATCTCCCTTACAGTCCCGATCTTGCACCTTCTGACTTCCATCTGTTTGGACCACTGAAAGAAGATCTTCGCGGACATCACTTTGAGGACACCGAGACCCTTAAACGCGCCGTACGACAGTGGTTTAGGAAAAAGGACACAAATTTTTACCGTTCGGGGTTACATGCCCTTGTGAGAAGATGGACAAAAACTGTAACAAATAACGGAGACTACATTGAGAAATAAATTTTTGAAGGTCAGACTTGGGGCTATATTTCAATGTGAATTTTATCTGTTTTCTTTCCTATTGAACGAAATTAAAAATTACGAGGCATTACTTTTTGATCGTCCCTCGTGTATATATTATATATATATATATATATATATATATATATATATATATATATATACATATATATATATATATATATATACTACATGTTTGATTTAATATGCAACTTTTGATGTAAGAGTATGTCTACTCTTGATGTTGTCGTCCTCGTCTTCGTGAAATAAATCGATATTGAAAACTGACATACAAGCCATGGGTCCAATGTATATCACTTGTACGTTGGTCAACGACCCAGTTATTGCCGTTGGTATATGTTAACATTGGTTCATCTGTTCAGTCCACACTACACTTCAGTTCGCGTGTTTACAATAGTCGGCCACCTGTAAGCCCGACAAAGCTGATAATGCTTAAGTCAGCAACCATTTTGACAGTACCAACAGCCGAACCCCTGAGTTACGAAAAAACCGAACTAACACTTAAAAGATATATACATAAAACAAAGGAAAACAAATAAGGTTAGTACTTCAGAAAAGACATTCAACCAAATAGAAATTAAGCAACAAGAACTAACAAATCATTAAATAGAAAAATTAGCAAACTTACTAAATACTCATAGGACAAGGAAAGACAACGAGGTTTTAAAAAAAGAACAACTCAAATAGAACAAATACTAATACAAATTAAAACCAAGTGTAAAGGACAATAGTTATCTATAAACAACACAAAAGAGAAAATAAAATGACAAATACTAATATAAATTAAAACCAGCAACTGCAAAAGACAAAGTTATTTTAATTTAATACAAAATTAGTAAATACAATGACACTAAATACCCCAATTATAACCAATTTTCAGGTTGAACAGGCTAGATCAAGATGAACAAGAAGAGGCAATAACGAGCAGCTGTTAAGTGCCCGCTCTCCCCCAATCACTTCTTCAAAACAACAACAACAACATTCTTCAGGCGCGCTACTAAAGATTTACCTCCCTTAGTCCTAAAATCAAAATCTGTTAATCTTATATCCCATAAAGTAAAATCTAAGAGTGCGTTACTACAGTGCGCACATTTTCTAAATCAGATTTTCCTACTCGGCCTTTTATCTTTATTTAGAACTCAAACTCGCTATTACAATCAATTGGAAACCTAATCAGATATATTAAATCTTAATGCTCTACTATTATTTAGCATTAAACATCAAACACTCATGCAAGACAAAAGATTCGGGGGAATAGCCCTCCAGGATATAGGGACAAAAATAAAGGCTTTTCAAATCAAATATGTAGGAAATATAACAAGAGACCCAGAACAAGACACATTAGCCCATTACTACGTGGGGCTTAGACTTGCTAGACTGAGACCACTAATGAACAATGTCCCATACCATTTTGGCACACTACCACCCTTTTACAGGACATGCATACAAGCCATCAAAGGACACGAAATTTTAATTAACCAGAAAACAAACAAAATTTACAAACACTTAGTCAGTGTTCAAGCACCACCTTTACACCTTAGAATTAAAAGAGGTTACAAGATGCAGCAATAGTGAATGCAGTCAGCGACCCATAGCTTGACTGCTTGCATCAGGACCAGCGAACCAGAGCTAGTCAAGACCGTACTCCACCTCCACGTGGTGGTCCTGGAAACAGTCTGCAGCAGTGCAGTCTGGCTGAGCGAGTACGGATCGAAGAGGGAAGGCAAACTCGGTCCCAAAAAATGCCGTGCTGAAGTCGGATGTGTCGACCGAAAGATGCAGCTATCACAGCTTAAGCGCAAACAGACACAACGCAACCACCGCCCTTTTCAGGGCGAACGAGGAAGAAGAAGAAGAAGAAGATTACACTGAGATTTTCACCGATCTTCACAACAAAAGCATCGCACCAAAAGCCAGAGAAGTCACAAACCGACTTTTATATAACATGACACCAACAACAGAAGGAGCAGCACACAGATTAAAACGAAAATCACGATGCAAAATGTGCCATGCAAATGTACAAGAAATTGAGGAACACATTTTCTATAAATGTAGTACAATTATACCAGCACAAAAGATCTTACAAGACATACTGGACACACATACGAAACAAAATAAAATATTTTCGAAGTCATTATGCTTAATTCAATTCCCAAGACACTACCAGACATCCATTTAAAACTGATCCTTTTACTCTCGGAATTCCTTTATTTAATATGGAAAAGTGGCATTAAATCAGTATTTGAGTAAAAAGTTATCCGCCCAGCCCATCCCCTGGAGTTTAGAACTCCCCCTGGGATCTTTGATCTTGAGAAGCGGGCATTCTACAAGGTAACCCGTTAGCCGAACGAAAGCTTTGATGCCGGTCGAAAACTCCAGACGAGAAACTTTGATCGACCGACACGAAGGCTTTTATCTTGATACGCCTTGTTTCTGAATTCTCCGTTCTACACCGGTACGCGAAATTAACAACATTAGAGATCAGAGGAGTCCAACGATATATATATATATATATATATATATATATATATATATATATATAATATATATATATATATATATATATATATATATATATATATATATATATATATATATATATATATATATATATATATATATATACCCTTCAAAAGAAGTTAAGGACCAGTAGGTGAAAATGACCCAAAAATAATAAAAATTATAAAAATTATATTTCATAAGCAATTAATCTGACATTGATTTTTCTCGAACGACAAACATTCAACACGTGCTGCATGGGCCACCAGCATACCGTGTGGCTAGTGTTTAGCCCAGCATGCACGCTGAAAAAGTGCTGCTGAGACACCAAAATGTGGGTTTTTTAATGATGTCTGAGCATGAAAAAAATACCTGCTATTCCAAAAATGCGTGATGCATGTGGGAGACTATAGTATTGGTCTTGAGCTGTACTCACAAAATTGTCTTTATAAGCAACACAAGTGCTGCATAACCATTGCACAACAATATGCCTCAACGACGAAAGCTGAGTGTTGTGGATAAAGGAAGAGCCATTGCGTGGTTGCAGGAAGGTCTTACTGTCCGAAATGTCGCTCAGAGGCTTGCATGAAAATAGTGTTGATTGTCACTGATAAGCTTGTCATGTTATATTTTGAAGTGCTGTGTTTTTATTTTTCATTTTGATTTCACTTTGCACTTTATTGGTCCTTAACTTCTTGAATTATATATATATTAAAATAATATATATACTATTTTTTATATAAGGTATATATACATATATATATATATATCATCATCTCATCTCAACCCATAACCCGTCATGGGTCGTAGGGGTGCCATGGTGGAAGCATCAGCAGACAGGGTCCTCCACTGCTCTCTATTCTCAGCAATGCGTACAAGTGTGGAAAAACCGTGTCCTGCCCATTCTTTGATGTTATCAGCCCAGGATTTTCTTTGCCTTCCTCTTCTCCGTTTACCTTCGACTGTTCCCTGGAGGATCGTTTCGAAAGGGAGTCATGACGAGTTACATGCTCAAACCAGGCAAGCTTTCGACGTTTCACTATATATATATATAAATATTATATATATATATATTATCTATAATATATATATATATATATATATATATATATATATATATATATATATATATATATATATATACTGAATTTTTCTTAGACCCCCCTATCAGTAAAAATTTTTGCGTTATATTACAGTTCCAAGTGATACTTAACTAGTCACCAATTAATTGAAATTAAATGTAATCAGCTAAGACTTAAATCTAACTAAAAAGGAATCGCCACTTATATTTATTAAGTCTACCAAGCGTTTTTAATAGAATTCCTAAGTTATATTAACACTTCTAGCTACTAATTACCTAAAATTAACTGTAACAAACTAAAACTGATGATAGATAAAAAATATTTTCAACTTATTGGAAAACTTGAGTAGTTCGATAAATGTCTCCACTGTGTCTCGTCCTAAAAAGGACGTATCAGGCTTGTGTACTTTGAGGTTAGCAAAAATACGTCTTACCGCTTCAGCAAGGCGTTCAAAACTCTGCTGTTGTTGTTGTTGTTGTTTTGAAGAAGTGATGGGTGGAGATAGGGCACTTAACAGCTGACCGTTATTGCCTCTTCTCTGCTGGCCAGGCACTTCTTTATACCAAGAAATTAAAAATAATAGAAATTAAATAGTGCCAAGCGCCACGTGGCAATTGCTTGTGTGAGATCTGGCAGCCATCTTGATAGACATAACTTAATGGTGATTTCCTTTATAGTTTGATGGAAGTATTAGATTATTACAATTAATTTTAAGTACTAGGGGACTATTTAACTATTGCTATAAATATTTGTATAATTTAGGAAGTGTAGTGAGGAAAATAAAATAAAATAAACCAAAAAGCATAGATTACAAAAAATAATATTCATCCATCAAAATATAATTTAAGAAAAAAAAAATACTGTACATTAAAGTCACCTGGCAAAATACGAACTAGAATTAAATGTTCAACAAGGTCTCCTAGACAGGTTTAAAAGTGTTTCTTAAATAATAATATTATAAAATATAATTTTTTTAAAAGAGAAAGGAGAAAGCAAGAATATACATAACTTGAGAGACATAAATTAAGTGGTGATTTCCTTTGTAGTCTGATTAGATTAGATTATTGCAGCTAATATTAAGTATTAGGGAACTTTTTAACTATTGATTTAAATGTTTGTATAATTTAGGAATTGTAGTGGAAAAAAATAATAATAAAATAAACCAAAAATCATAGATTACTAGTAAATAATAATCAACCATCAAAATAAAAAGAGTAGTAGCAAATTAAAAGTTAGGAAAATGCCAACGATAACCAGAGCACAGTCCAGGGAAGGAAAAGCGTGTAACCCTAGTGATAGTAATAACAACAGAAGGGAGGGAAACCCCCAAGACAATGGGAAAATTTAAAAAAAAAACACAGAAGCCTTCATTCTCCCAGTTTTGCAGTGCTCCAACTGCATGAAGTTTGGCCATGGTCAACACAGTTGCAGGGGTAAGGCAGTTTGTAGGTTATGTGCCGGTTCGCACCCTTTTACCCAGTGCGAAAAGGCTAAGTCAGATACTGACTATAAAAAGGATAATGCAAACAGAAAATGCATTAGCTGCAAAGGGAACCACAGCGCCAGATTCCAGGGCTGCCCAGTTTATCAACAGACCAAAAAAGCACTGAAGGAATCTATAACAACCAAAACCCTTCTCAAAACAGTAATTAAAGAAATAAAAGAAAACACCAAAAACACAAACAATAAAGTTGCAGAAGAAATTAAGTCTGTAAAAGAAGAAATTAAAACTACTAAAACGCAGCTGTCAAAAGAAAAAAGATAAGAAAGTAACTAACAAAACAAAAGAAAACAGTCAGCCAGACAGTTCAGCTACAACATTGGAAAATGTGAATGCGCTGAAAAGTGCAGAGGCATTGCTTCAAGAAGTGAAAGCCATACAGCACCAAATTGCAGAGGATGTGGCTAAACCTGCCTGTACTGAAAGAAGAAAATGAAATAATACTAGTCAAACTGTCTGAACTAAAAGAGGAAAATGAAATAATACTAAAAAGAATAGAAAGTGAAAGACAGGAGATTAACCTAGGGAGAGAAGCGAATGTAGTATTGGATGAAAATAGGAAAGTGGTCAAAAAGAACATAATACAACAGGAAAACAAAAGCAACCTAGAAGAATCTATCAAAGAACAAGGTGAGGTACTTTTACCATACTTAGTGGAAAAAAATTAGGTACAAAATGACAAGTCTGAATGAGGAATTTCTTGAAAACATGGTTGATAATGTTCCCACGAGTACAGGAAATACAGAATAGGAGCAAATTTGATAGTTTAACCAAAATAAAAGGGATACTAGATGATGTTAAAATTCAACTTAGAAGGATTTAGAATTATACAGTGGAATTGTAGGGGTATCAAAAAGAATTTTGCACCCTTACTAGCAGAGACAGGAGGAACTACCGCTATATATGCTCTTCAAGAGACCCATTTAAACCCAAATAGTAGATATAATTGTAAGGGCTTTAAGATACTTAGGCACGACAGGAAAGAAGGTAGAGGAGGGGGTGTCGCAGTCTTAGTTAGCGAAACATATAAAATTATAGACTGGGACGTATTTGATACAGCCAACATAGAAAGTATCCAGGTAACTGTAGCAGCAGAACGAAACAATCTAACATTCCTAAACGTATACGCTAAAGATGGCACAATTAAAGAAGAAGAAATACTAGCCATAAGCACCAGACTAGGCCCCAAAACAGTCATAGTAGGCGATTTTAATTCCCATCATTATGCTTGGGGTGGACAACATGCAGACAATGCAGGAAAGTGCCTACTTGACTTTATAGAAAACAATGACCTGCTAATACTAAATGATGGAACTGCAACTAGAAATAATCCACAAGCTAACAGGGCAGACTCAGCAATAGACATAAGTATAGCAACTAACAACCTAGCGAATGTAAATTGAGAAGTGTTACAAGACACAAACTCAGATCATCTGCCCATTGTAATAACCATGCATGAAAACGTCATTCCAAACCCAGAACCAGAGAAGCCAACTTTCAACTATAAAAAAGCAAACTGGGAAGCCTTCCAATCAGACCTGGAGGGGATGGAATATAAAGACATGGAAACAGATGATACTGAATTGTGGGCAGAAACACTGACCAATGAAATTCTGAAAATAGCAATAAAATATATACCAAATAGAAATATGCCACAGCATCTAAAACCAATAAATAACATTAATAAGAAAAGAAAAACTCAGTGGAATAAAGAACCAGTTGCCTGGTGGAATAAAAGCTGTGCAGAAATTCATGAGAGAAGAAAAAGGGCCTTACAAAAATATAGAAATAACAGAACAGAAGAAAACTATGATGAGTATAAAAATATTACGAATGAATCTAACAGAATAATATTTAAAGTCAAAGAAACTAACTGGAAGGAGTTCTGTCACTCACTTAAACCTAGCACTCAAATTAAAGAAGTATGGAAAAAGCTTAAGGCAATCAAAAGGAACAAACAATAAGCAAACAATAATGCCAACAATCAAACTACCAAAGAGAGCAGAAACAGATACAGAAAAAGCTAATGCCCTTGCTGAGTATTTCTATAAAGTCAGTGCAAAAAGTAGTCTTGGACAGGAAGAAAATGAGAGAAGAGAAAGACTCAGGATACAGTTTTCAAAAGAACTACCAGGCCAGATAGATGAAACAAACTATTTAGATGATGATATAACAGAGGAAGAAGTAACTAGTGCAATAAAAGAGAAATCTAATACTGCCTCAGGGCATGATATAATTAGTTTTGAAATCCTTAAGAAAGTACCCAAAAAAAAAACTATAAACAAAATAACTTCCCTCTATAACAAAATCTGGAGCTTAGGAAAGACACCAAAAGCATGGAAAGTAGCTATGATAGTACCCATCTTAAACCCAATAGGATGTAAGTTCATATAGGTCTATCTCCTTAACATCACAACTAGGTAAAATACTGGAAACTGTTGTTAATAAAAGAGTTAAATTCTACCTAGAAAAAAAATCAGTTATTTAGCCCAAACCAGTCAGGGTTTAGAGCAGACAGAAGTACAGTAGACCAGCTTGTAAGATTAGAACATGATGTAAAGCTAGGGTTCAAGAGAAAAGAGAAAACAATGGCAGTCTTTCTAGATGTAGCCATAGCATATGATGAATGCTGGCGAGATGGAGCTTTTACAAAATGAAAAAGATTGGCATCACTGGTAAAACCTATAGGTATCTAGAAAACATTTTACAGGACAGGTATTTTGCTGTACAGGTGAATAATGATAGGTCAGAAATATATGAACAACAGAATAGGATTCCTCAGGGATCAGTGATTTCACCTTCAATTTTCACTATAGCTGTAAATGATTTAGCAGATGAATTTAACGACATTAAGAATGCAGTTTCACAATTTGCAGATGACTGTGCCATTTGGCGATCTGGAAAAAACTTGGACCATGTTTACCAAAAACTTCAAAAACAAATAGACAAAGTTTGAGAGTGGATGGGAAGTTGGGGCTTCCAAATTAATGTAAACAAAACAGTAGGTATGATATTCAGCAACAGAAATTTTTTAAAAAATAACAAAATCAATATAACCATTAAAAAGGTCAGAAAATATGTACATCCTCAACAACAAGATTTATGGGCATAACTTTAGATAAACAACTAAATTGGAATAAACATATAGACAATTTAGTAGAAAGCTGTAGGGGACCCCTAAATATACTAAGGATAGTAAAAGGTAATGGATGGGATGCCAGCAATCAAATAATGCTTATGTTCTACAAGTCTTTCATCAGGGGGAAACTAGATTATGCCAGCATAATCTATGACTCAGCTGCAGCTTCTAACAAAGCAAAACTAGACAGAATTCAAAATGCAGCCATGAGAACCATTACATGTGCATTTATATCGACACCAGTAGAAGCGCTAGAAGTAGCTCTTGGCATACCACCCCTTGGTCTAAGACGGAAAGAACTAAGATTAAATTATTGGAGTAAAGTAGCACAAGAAGTGACCCACCCAGCACATAAAGCATTTATCAAAAACCAACCAAGTGTATGGGACGTCCCCTTAAATAAACAAAGATATCCAACATGGTGGAGAACAATAGAAGATCTAACGCAGTTTAAAGAACTATCAAACACAATTAAAAATAGTAATAAATATAGAAGCAAAATACCACCCTGGGAACTAAAAACACCAATCATAGACTACTCACTTACTGAAAAGATCAAACAAAACATAGAAGATAAGGAAGCCAAAATGATAAGTAGAAAGTTCATAGATCAACTAACAAAACAAAGTCTGGCCGTCTACACTGATGGAACCAAGGGTGATAGTGGACAACTAGGCGCAGGAGTCGTAATACCACAGTGGGGAATTAAAAAGAGCTACAGTGTAACTGAAGGGGCTTCGATTTTTACCGCAGAGATGGTAGCAATTCTAAAAAGTTTAGAAATAATCGAAGATAACCCACCAGAAGTTGTTACGATATTTACAGACTCACTATCATCACTACAAGCACTAGAACACCCAGGTAAATGTAGCCGGCCAGACATAAAGGAAGAAATTCTAGCAATTAATACATCACTAGGGAAAAGAGGATGTAGTGTGAGGCTAGTGTGGGTTCCAGCACACATAGGTATAGCTGGTAACGAGTTGGCAGACCAGAACGCCAAGAATTGAAGAATAAGTCAAAAACAATATAAGAGCAGGACTGGGAAGGTCGGAGATCAAGAGCCAAGTGAAGATAACTATAAATGAGGAATGGAAGACAATATGGAAGAACAATAGAAAAGGCAAACACGCGTTCAAACTTCTGAAAGAACCAACAAGGACGTGCCAGGTCAGAGAAGAATTAAAGATACCATCGAACAAAAAACTGTGGCGTCTCCGTCTCGGTGCAGCATACTTTTTGATAGAGGAACCACACTGCCAAGAATGTCAGGAAGAGAATAACATAGACCACTACCTGATCCACTGTAAAAAGTACGAACAACAAAGGCTTGAATTAAAAACTTACTATAGAAATCACAATATAGACATGACAGGTGATAAGGTTTTAAGTATAGATGCCCCAGGAAAAGCCCAATCAATACTTAAAAGATATATACATAAAACAAAGGAAAACATATAAGGTTAGTACTTCATAGAAATTAAGCAACAGGAACTAGCAAATCATAAAAAAAAAACAACGGAAAAAAACTTACTAACTACTCATAGGACAAGGAAAGACAACAAGGTTTAAACAAAAAAAACAACAACTCAAAAAGAACAAATACTAATACAAATTAAAACCAAGTATAAACGACAATAGGTATCTGTAAACAATACAAAAGAGAAAATAAAATGGACAAATACTAATATAAATTAAAATCAGCAACTGCAAACGACAATAGCTATTTTAAATGAATACAAAATTAGTAAATAAAATGACACTAAATACCCCAATTATAACCAACTTTCAGGTTGAACAGGGTAGACCAAGATGGAACGAGAAGAGGCAATAACGGTCAGCTGTTAAGTGCCCGATCTCCACCCATCACCTCTTCAAAACAACAACAACATCCCCCTATCAGTTGTCAGTCAGAATTTGGAAGTAGTCTAGCGCGCATTCCTTTAACCAATTTTCTTGGTGTATTAGTATTTCGTGGAGATCTTCATTCTGGTATTTCTGGTAAAAGGATAATAGTGCTAATGATTTAAGAAGTGATAGCTTTTTACATTTATTCTTCACTTAGATTTTTTTCACTATTAAACCGAGTGAAATAAAGTAAAGCGTAGCGATTTCATACTAGATATTCTATTAAAATGTTAAACCACGCCACCCGCTATACCTTAGACTGTAATTATGTTAACTGGGTAGGCAGACGCGACACTTAATCTCTACAGGAGAGAGATAAACGTGACGGTTTGGCTAATTGGACTTATAGGCAGCAAAGCGACCGATAAGGGGAGTATAGAATACACGTTATATTTCATTTGTGCATATTTGTCATTATAGTGTCTTTTATTTTTAATAACATACGACAAAAATACCAGACGCTGACAATTTAATAGCCATAATGACAGGCGATCATTGTTTAGGAAGCGCGTATGAAGAGATTAAATAATAATTAACAATGTGTGCTGACGCTGGCGCGAGCAGGGATAGACGAATAACATAACTCAGCCGTCTAAACTCAGCTGCCAGCGGCCTTGTTAACGTGTAGGCGTAAGGAAATACCGTGTGTCTTTTAAATTGAATCAGGACTGACGGAGTGGAGAAGAGATCGTCTTTTCTCGTTTGTGTATAGATATAGTAGTAGCATTTTTTAAATAAATTTTTCTTGTATTCTTCGCAGACCTGATCACAAGGGCTGCCAGCGGTCTTTTCTTTTTCTGTTATTTTTCTCCCTTTCTTGTCTTGTGCGTCTCCAATTTCATTTGTAAACGGGCACTCGCCAGAGAGTATTGGAGGACAATACATTTTTAACACTGGACTTATCAAACCCAGATTTATATTTTTAGCAGCCACAGTAGTGAACATTATTTTTATCCCGACTCCTGATAGTCGTAATTCAAGGGGAGTATACCTCTCTGAACACCTACACTGTGCAGAATGGGCGCTTTTAACACAGAGTTGGCCGATAGAAGAACCATCATCAGCATATGAACATATATTTTAGCAACCAGATGTTTCCCAATACTGAAAGTATATTTTCCCGTTAAAGAGTGAACCTCAAGAACTCTCACAATTTAACTATTTGTAGTAACTCATATCCAGGAGAAGAACCATATTAGATGTTCACCTCACTAGCTAATTTCTGGGGATGGACTGGTGCCAATTTGGATCTGCGACAACTGGGGTGACAGAATATTAAGTGACTTAGATATTATATTCATGGACCAATTCTATTATCAAGGGATTTTACAGACCTACCATACCAGGCAATTAGGTAAGAGTGTGAGAGTGGCCACTGCTTGAAAGAGTGTGCTAGTATTTTTCTTGTTTGCGGGAAAACTATCCATATATCTGATTTGTCTGAAATTTTGTTTATTTTTCTTGGTCTCATAGAGTACCAGTACTGTTCATTCTGTAACATAGTGCTAACCTTCAACCTTTAGGTTAATAATTTTTTGGGTTTTTCTCTATTCGGGGGAGGGTGCACTTTTTCTGCTTTATTTCAAATGCATGTAAATGACTCTTTGATCTTTTCTTTAGATATTTTGATGTTGTCGATTTTGATGATAATAAACTACAAAGAAACTTACCATTGTGTGTTGGTCAGACCCATACCCATTTGACCGTATTTTTTTTTCACGTGTGTGTGTCTTTTTATCACATAGCTGTGTGTGTTTGTGTAGAGAAACTTATCTATTTTTGATAGGGGCGGTAAAAGCTGTCTTGCAACAAAGTACAGTCGTACGGGTAGGTTGGAGGAGATAACCAAATCACTCCAGAGACAGATCTTTTCCTCAATTCTACCACCTGTGAAAAATCTATTTCTATACCTTCTCGCGTATCTGTCGACTTCCACTCTACTTCGACGTGCAAAATAACCCAATTAACCTTCCGACGACAGTCATGTCCGCAGAGAGTTGCATGCCTTTAAATTGTTATTATTTTATTTTCTATGTATCTGTTGTTGTTATTATTATTATTATTATTAAATTTTTTCGCATATGTACATGTGTAGTTTGTTTATTTTATTATTTTATTTTGTTTTTATTTTATTTATTAATTTTATTTTTTTTAGACGGATGATGCAGAAGTAAGCGTTTTTGTAGGATAATTTTTTGGTCAAGTCAACAGCAGACCGTGTGGTCTTCGGTCAGAATACGTGGATGTCCATAAGGGGGGAAAAAAGGAACAAAAGCTCGACCTTTTAAACTACTCATGTATTTACGGGAGGTCATGTTGACCACGTTTCTTGACGCCGTTAAAGTGTCAAGGTCTGCATTGTCCACTGATCCCTGAGTGTGTTCGTGGGAGGTCTTTGACGCGGTTTTTGAACTGCAAATGCCCTTAAATTTAGGGGGAGTGATGTCTGACAGTATGGCGAAGGGAGAATCGCACAGCATGGCTTAACTTGACTTTTTGATTATGAATGCATATATCACACGTTGGTTGTTTTATTGTTATGTTAATGGGAGTAGACTCTCGGTAAAGTGTGTGTATACGAGTGTATATGACTTTTATCTGTATTTCAGTTAGACCGTATATAAGTGTGTGTGTGCGTGTGCGTGTGCGTGTATGTGCGTGTGCGTGTGTGTGTGTGTGTGTGTTTGTGTGTGTAGGATCTTAAAAATTGTTGCCACGCTCACAGCGCTGAAAGTGAAGTACTCCATCACCCAATATTTTTTTTTAATCTTAAGCACACGTGGCAGGGTGTGTGTATGTTACAGTTTTTCATCCTCCTTTTTTTTTTGTCACGTCCGCAGAGAGAAGCCTACTTTAAATTATTATTAAAATCAAAATTATTATTATTATTTCGTTTTTATTTACCTATTATTGTTAGACCTATAATACAATCATTATTTTTACATTTTTTATGCAAAAATATTCCGAATAAATTCCCCCTTGCGACAGAGAACGAGGTTTAGTTTATCTAGCGCAAAGCAAGAAGAGCCCACACATGTCTATAATTCCAAAAACAGGGTGTAAGATTTCTCAATCTTTTTTTCCCTTTCTTTTTAATCAACTCTATGATTACAAACAAATGTGCAATGTATAACTTTAGAGTACAAGAAAGAGTGTGTAAATGAGTGTGTGCTCGAAGTGAAATTTTTATACAGCTGCTCATTGTATTTTCATTTTTATACTTATATTCATGCTATTATTGTAAATGTTTCAATGCATATGTCTTTGTAAATTTCCACGGAATGTGAATAAAGATGTGAAGAAAAAAAACAACAAAAAAAAAAAACTGAAACAAACAAAAAAACTTTAAAAAAAATTGCTCTACTATTTCGTCTCTTCTATGAAAGAATAAAAAAACATGTAAAAATCCCTCGGCGGTTGGACATTTAAAAGAGTAGGCCACACGGCCGCTGCCCGGGCAAAATTATAAAAAAAGATTTGGAAAATCTACCTACCACAAAAATATTTATAGAGTGTGTTTACACACAATGGGATCCTCCCTGTGCTACGGAGTTCGTGCACTGTGGTGAAATCCTCCTTGTGTGATCTAAGGGAGGAGATCGGAGCACTGACGGAGTTGTCCATGTGCAATGAATATGGTTCTTAAAAACAAACTAAATTCTCCTAGACTCTATAAAAGTGTTTTCTAGTTAATTCTGGAAAGAGTTCTGTTTCCCCACGACCTTAGCTTCTGCCCTTAGATCCCGTACCAGAAAAAGCCCCAAACCTCATCTGAGTGTTGAAATTTCCCTATATGTAAATATTTAACACCGACAGCACAAGTGATACATTAACAAACTAGATAATGATCACACAATTAATGAGTTTATTAACTAAATATCTACACATATAGGGTTAGTAATGGTTGTAACGCGATGATGGTAATAGACGATTCACACAAAACACACAGAGACATTAATACTGTAGTTAATTAAGTAGTAGTTAATTAAGAATAAGCTTGTGTAAAGCGAAATGATGATGATGTTATGTGATACGTGTTACCAAAATGGTGAGTAATCTACACAGTCCATGTGTCTCTAAATGCTTCACCCGGATAGAATGATTCGCATGTATGCATAGAATGTCCCAAGTTGTTATGTGTTATGTCGAGTAGGATATCTCTAAGTCAAGGAAGTTCTGATGAAAACTTGTGTCGTACTGTGAACGTTGATATATATATATATATATATATATATATATATATATATATATATATATATATATATATATATATATATATATATATATATATATATATATATATATATATATATATATATATATATATATATATATATATATATGTATATATATATATCCCTTCACTATTTGAGTATATCTCTGTAGCGTTGATCAACAGTTAATAGTTGTAGTATAAAATGTTTGTTGTCTAATCTCCGGAAGCTACTGGCCAGCCTGGAAATGTTCACGAAATGTTCTTGATATGTAGACTCATTTTCTTGAGTGTGTAATCGTGATTTATAAAATATACTTTGGAGTCTACTTCACAGAGTGCGCTTATGAATGTGTTGCACTTGGTATAAATATGAGATTCAATTTTTGAGCTCTTTAGCTTGACCAGATATTACGCTTCCGATGGAGCTGAACTTGATATGAGTAATCAACTGTGAGCTTTAGCTTGACCCCTGTAGTAAGCTTTCGAGTGATTTGAACTTGTTATAACTATTTATTGAACTTGTGCGCTTGTGATATATGTTGGCGAAAAATGCTGCGTCCACTGTTTGTATCGTGGGCGAGAAATTTTCCTTTTTTTAGCTGAGGAACTGTGGTGAAAAATTCTAATACCCATATATAAATTAGAACATAAATGTAAAGCAGAAAGCAAATATAAGAAAGAAAGAAGAATGGAGCAAAACCAGTGCTTTCCCAATAGCGCAAAAGCCTGAGATTAATAACGCCGGAAGGGATGAACGCAAAATCTCTGCTTTCCCTGCTGCATTCTTCAAATAATTGTATCGCCACACCCCCTATAAAATATGTACTGTATTTTCTCAATGACCTAGATACTAAAACAAACAGTAGTGTAATTACACGCACAAGGTTAACTTAGAAAGAAAGCCGGACGAACTAAGAGAGAGAGAGAGAGATGCACTGAGGGACGCATGCAGTTATGCCGCTCGCTGTGTGTCGCTGTGTAAGCCATCTCGCACGCCGTTTGCATGGCCTGATTTTCAAATAAACAGTGATGAAAAAACTAACGACACGACATTAGGTTTCGAAAACAGGTTTAATTCTTATTAGGAAACATGACATTCCCCTGTTTTACATCTGATTCCTGACTTTATACTGATAGTACAGTTAAAAAGATGCGGACAGATGATAGTTAAAAATAAACAACTAAGATCGAAAAAAGACAGTATTTTTAAATAAGCCATTTAGTCTCATGATAATTGTATATTTGGGTTTCTGAAGACTTGTGGACAAAGAATATGTAATTGGTTGTTTAAAAAGTCCATTAGATAATTAAATATCGGTAATAAAACATATAGAGAACAGAGATACTGTCAGGTTTGGTCATATCTGCTTGGGATGGAAATCCCTGATTTTTGTGAAACATAGTAGTGACAGAAACTCTAACATATTACGTGGGAGGCCATTGGCTGAACTTTGCAGTTAAAAGAAATTGGATTGGGTGACCTATGAATAACAAATAAATGCCTAGAAACGGAGTAGAAGTGAATGAAAATGTGGAATGACTGGGTACTCTTTTGAATATATTCAACACGATTGGTCAATACACTGGATATTGGCAGAAGAAATCTTAGAGGGGACGCCATATCGTTACACATTGTGAAGAGATGAGATCAGGCAGTGTTATCCTAAATTAAATATATATATAACAGCCTGGACATACCGCAGATCAAACTGTACCAGTCATCTTTATTGTGTTTTCCTTACGAATTGTGGTAAGCTAGACATTTTTGATCTGTATTTTATATGAAAATTCAATGTGAAATGATAAATTATGTCTGTATGTGTGTGGTTCAGTAGCAAACATGAGGCAAAGCCTAGATATTGCTCCACCATGTAAAAGATTGTCAGAGAGGAGTATAACTGCATATATATATATATATATATATATATATATATATATATATATATATATATATATATATATTGGATTGCCATATAGTAACAAAACACCTATCCTATTGTATGGAAGGGATTACAGCTGGAATTGCAGAGGCGTTGTAACCATTAGGGAGAGGAATACTGGTGTATATTGTCACATGAAAAGCTAGCAGTTGGCCTAAAGCGCTGAACTTTATGTTTGTTTGTACTGTCATGTACTTCTGTGTGGAATAATATGGTATACTAGTTAGTAAGAAGGATGCATAACCTTCACCTTCAGGGACCGTGGTATAGATGGTGATATTGCATCGTCCGGTCTGAGTACTGCGTGATCCAGAAAGTTGGCAGCAGACTCCAAGCACAAGATAGCGGCCATTGCCTATCATATTATCAAACTGAGAAGCAAGCGAGCAGAGGATACAGGTTTCCTGCAGCTGCATTATGAGACAAGAGCATGTCAGCACGTAAAGCCCAACCTTGAATCAAATACCCCTGAACTGAACTTTATTATAAAAGGGACAGAAAGTTTAAAGAAACAGAATCTGTGAATCCTTTAATATTATTTCCACCAGTAACAAACACATGAAGTCGTGATGACAAACAACAACTTAGCATTAAAAGCCAGTATTACCTCATAATAATACATCACAACACTACACTTATATTACAAGACTATTATAGGTCTGGACAAATATCTTTTGTATAAATTTTTGTACATAAACATTGTGCTTACATTTGATTGTGATTCCTGATTCACATTGTAGTAGGATCAGGATATCTATATATTGAAAAGCTAATACATTGTATAAAATTTAACACTTGACTTACTTAAGATAAATCTTTAGAGTGTTATATGTTTGTGATTGTCATAGTGTTGTAAATTGTTGTGAATCTTACTTTAGATGTTTATCTGTCTGTTGGTTGTTGTGAACTTACACTTCATCACTATCATAACCCTAGACATTAAACGAAGTCATCATACAATTCAAGAATAAGTCTGATTGAGGTCGAAATGTGGTAGCAAGCAAGGTTCTCTGTAACACACCAACATTATTAGATACAGAGACCTTCACAGCTGATCTCAATCAGTACATTAAGTCCCCTATAACTATATTTAAATAATCCCAACTCACCACAGGAACGAAGAATGTCATACGACGAATTCTGCAAACCAAATGTCCGTTTTGATAACTTATTTCTGGTTAGACGTCAGACACGTAGCGTGTAGACTCAGACTTCTGATGGACTTCTTTTCCCTTCGCATAATCCTTTCAGAACACAATATACACAGACATGAAATATTTATCCTCACTGAATTAATTGCAGGCTATGCGTTAGGAATTTCTCTTTACGCCACAATGTTGAAAAACTGGACTACACTCTAGCGAGCTGCGCGGTATATTATATCTATAAAAGTCAAATGTGGGTCCCTTGGACCGGTGACGTACAACTCCGTCCATACAACCAACAACTAAGAGACCCTCTGGTCACTCATTACCAGGATCTCTCTTGTCCCCTGTCAGTCCAAAAGTGGATGGGGCAATTCGTGACCAACTTTCGTTGCAGGGCTTGCCTGACAAACAGGTGTTGAGATAATTGGCTGGCCAATGCAAAAGTGTCCCCCGCCTTCCAACTGTCATATCACTCACTGTTTGTCTATCTATCTGTGTGTTGGCGGCGGCCTTTGTTACCTCGGTCCATTGTCGCCAGCACGCTAACAAGTCCCATTGTGGTGGCGCGGATTGTATTACATGGCGGTTGGTTTATACAGCACGAGAAGCCAAGCTGGGCGTCTCCCCGCGCCATTGCCCCACTGTCGTGACCAGTCGCTTGTATGGACTGCGGCCGAGTAATAAAGAGACTAAGCTTTTGTGTCAGCCGCGCTCGCATCGAAGTTAAAAATAGTCCACAGAAAATGCCCAGATGTATGTGTTATAGCCCAGATGTTAAAGTCTTTTTTTTTTGTGTATATAAGATGTTAAATCTGGTTTTGTATATCGTGTTGCAGTGTCGTTGAGTGGGCGTGTCGTTTATCACCTGGACGGTTCAGTGTTGCCGAGTATCTAGGTCACCAGCGTGAGGCGCTGCCAGGGTGTAATGCAGACACTCACACACAAACAGCATACATGTTTCTCAGGTGTGTAGTACTCGTAATAGGATGTGGTCGAGAGTAAAGGTGTGTGTGTAGGAAACAGCAGATCGTGGACACGAAGTCGTATAGGCTCTTATTCAGCTACACACCAAACTCACTCCACCACACGTAGAAGTCATAGACGTAGATAATACAGATGACTTTTCTTCAACATTTATTACGGCAACAGTACGCTGACAGACGACACAGTCAATTGAACAAGGATCATGGACATTTCATGTGTGGTAATGATTATAAACATCGAGCATCATAAATCTTGCATAGCTCATGTATAAGATGCTAGTAGAGCTGGCTTGACAATTTACGTTCGTTCATACTGTAGCTCAGGGCCCCTGACTAAACGCGTCAGGTAGTCCTTTAACAAATATCCCGTACGATAAAGGCGGTTCCAGTTGCTTAAAATCAAAGTCTATGAACTTGTTTAATGAAAGTCAAGACTTCATCTGGTTTCACACGTCAGACACTTCTTCTTCTGCTCAAAGATATCGGCCGTAATATCGGGCCTCTATAATAATGTGAACAACTGTGTATACTTCATGGGCAGGCATAATCATCCATGCCGAAACATACCGCTATCATGCGGTTTCCATAATAATCTCTCTTCACTGGGCTTCTGTATAATAGTTAGACGAATAGTCTTAGCTGGCTACATCGAGCACACATAATGGACTCTGCATCTCAAAGAACTGTGAGCTCTACTCACAGGTCGCCACAAAATGTTCTGCAACTTAGGCATAATAATTAAGTTTCTTTTACCTTTGACAGAATCCGAGAAATTGTGGTAAAGTGGGATGATATAAATATTTATAGGGGACTTAGTGTACTGACTGAGATCAGCTGTGAAGGTATCTGTATCTAATAAGTGTGGTGTATTACAGATGACCTTACTTTGCTACCACATTTATACCTCAGTCAGACTTATTCTGGAATATTGTGATGGCTACGTTGAATGTCTAGGGTTATGATAGTGATGAAGTGTATGTTCACAAAAACCAACAGACAGATAAACAATTTAATTTAATCCACAATACTTTACAACACTGTGACACTCACATACATAGAACACTCTATAAGACTATCTTAATAAGTCAAGTGTAACTTTTAAAAATATGTATTAATTCCTGTCAATAATAGATATCCTGATTCAACTACAAAGTGAACCAGGAATCACAATCAAATGTAATCACAAGTTGTATGTACACAATTTATAGATAGGATCTTTGTATTGACATATATTATTATTGCAATATGAGTGTAAGTTGTGCTGTAGTACTATGAGGTAATACTGGCTTTTCAAGCTAGGTTGTTGTTTGTCATCATGACTTCAAGTGTTTGTTTCTGGTGGAAATAATATTGGAAAGGTTCACAGTTTCTTTTTATTTGAAACAAATAAATGTCCCTCTTGATTTAAGGTAAAGTCACTTTTAGAGGGGGTGTACACAAGATTGAGCTGCTCTGGCCACGAAATCTTAACTTCTGTGTGGGCGGCAGGAAACAGTCTCCACTGCTCGCTTGCTTCACCGTGTTCTTGAGAAACAACACTGGTCGATATCTTGACCAAGGAGTATGCTACCAGCCTATGGATTCAGCAAAACTCAGACCATGTGCTGCTTTAATACGTTAGTACCACGGTCCCTGAAACAAGAAGGTTGTACCTCCTACTTCAGAACTAATTTATAATCTATTTCCACACTGAAGCACAATACATAACAAACACCGAGTTCAACGCGGTAGGCCAACTGCTAGCTTCTCATGAACAATATACACCAGTATTCCTCTCCCTAATGGTAACAACGCCTCTGCAATTCCAGCATTACTTCCTTCTATTCAATAAGATAGGTGTTATAGTACTATTTGGCAATCCCATGAAGTTATACTCCTCTCCGACAAGTTTTATTCAGGGTGGAGCAATATCTAGGCTTTGCCTCAAGTTTGTTACTGAACCACACACACACAGACATAAATTATCAATTCACATTCAATTTTCATCAAAAAGATATCAAATATGTCCAGCTTACCACAATTCAAGGAAATATTAAACAAATACGTTGACTGGCGATGAGTTATGGCACAATTCCGATCTGCCTCTGTCCCAGGCTTTCATTAGAAAAATATGAACTGGTTCTCAACGCACTTGCTTCTACACAGTTTATTTTCAAAAAGTGGCACTGAACAGACGCTCTTAATTGACTATATCAAATGGTCTAGCCAATAAGACCATGTTTACAAAAGCATTTGAAAAAATTTACCCTTCCTACAGTTTCTATTAACAACCAAAAATAGTATTTGCAGTCGACTAATCATGTTTCGCCTTACATATAATTCTAGCCAATCAAATCGGATTTAACGTGGTGGCCTCATTTCCTCTAAAGCAGTGTCCAAACACGCCATTATGAGCAAATATGATCCTGTGTTGTCAGACAACACCCCTATAGTATTTTGGCTATAATTTGTTAATTATTAGACTATTTGCTTAACACCTAACATATTCTTTGTCAGCAAGTCCTAAGGCACCCAAATATATAAGTTTAATGGGGCCAAATGGCTTCGTTACAAATATGTATTTTTCTTGGATAGTCGTGTATTTGTTTTTTTATTTATTGTTTTAGAACCGCCACCTGTCATGCCTTTTCGACTGTTCTGTCAGTATAAAGTCAGGATTTCAGACGTAAAACAGTATTGTGTCATGTTTCCTAATAAGCATTAAACATGTTTTTTAAAACCTTACCTCGTATTGGTAGTGTTTTTTATCACTGTCTATTTGAAAAAAAAAATCAAGCCTGCATGCCTTTCGCGTTCACTTTTTAATCGTGAGACGACGTGGTAGTATTAGCATTCCTCCGTGCATCTCTCTCTCTTCTAAGCCCGTCTGTCTTTTTTTTTAGGTTAACGTAGTGTGTTATAATGACATTAATGCTAGTATTATATCTAGGTCATTAAGCAGTTTGCGTATCTCAAGTTTTCTAAGAAACACAGTACTAGTTTTATTTTTTTGAAACGCGTGTAGTTGATGCAGTAGGCTTTTACTATCAAACGTGAAAGCGTTACAATATGCAGACGAAGTAGAAAAAGGGGATCTCGGGTTCAGTCATTATGGCGTTCTACAACACAGGCGTACGCTATTGGGAAAAGCACTGGTCTTTTACCATTCTTCTTTCCTTCTATTAAATTACTTCGTTAGGCTTTACATTTATTTTCTAATTTATATATGTGGATTAGAATTTCTCACGACAAATTCTCCCCACTTAAAACAGACATATCATGTCAGTCTATAATTCTATATACACATAGAGAAATTTAATATTATTCCTGGTGCTTTCTTTGATTTTCATCGCATGGATGGCGGCTTAGAAAATCTGCATCAACGTTTCTCTGATTTTATTTTGATCATGGATTAATGCAGGTGGGTCAATTCAAAGTAAGCACTACTGACGAAGGTTGCCTCAGACCTCTGCAATCCAAGAATCCATTTCAGTTATATTACTGAACAGCGGCAAGTGTTACTGCTTGTCTTATTGCTGCTTAGCAATCAGTATTCACCATTTCTCTTCTCTGAGTCTGCTCAACGACATGTCCCGAGAATATTAGATGTTCCTCAATTTGTACGTTATGAGGAGTTGATCTATATGGTGATATCTGAGTTGTGTAGGGGATCCAATAATTTCCTGATCAGCCTTAATAAACACTCGGACTATCCTCAATTCAAAAAGGCAACAATGGAGACACTCTGCTCCTCCGAAATGTTCACAGCCAACAATTGGTCTGATCTCAGGCGTGATTGAATGTGGAAACACCCTTCTAATAATATATTTATAATGTTCTATAATGTGCCACTCAAATGGAGGCGATATTCACCAACTATAGTTCCGCCTACCGACAATCTGGTGAATTAAGATAATATGTGGGGAAATGAGTTTCTGCATCAGAAATCAATTCGCCCTTAGCATTGCTATAAGATGTGTGGGTTATCTCCATCCAGGGTCCGAACACTACTTCCCCTTGGACGGTGTAGGGTCGGGTGACTACCAATGTCACCAGTGCCCTTTTAATGCTAAGTTAATAGCCATATTGTGAAGCGCTGTGAGCATTTTCCCAATTGCTCACTCGTCCACTCCCCACTTTTCTTCTGTTAACAATTTGTTTCGGTTTTAACTTAGGCGGATCATCTTCAATGTCAATGTCAGCCAGCTCCCTAAATGCGGCTTCAAACTGTGCCTGGGTTGACTGGTCTGAGTTTCTATTTTCTCTGGATGCCTTTCTCAGAGTTGCGAATCTAAATATTTTTGGTGAACACTGTTGGGGGGAAGGTGGATACCTATCCTCTATGTCAACCTTATTATTGTTATTTTCCTTGTTATTGTTAGGCCCATATGTTTCAGAATGCTTGGCTGGCATCTGATTATGATTTTCCCAACTTGGGGACTGTACCTTGCTACATTTTTCACAGGCCCCCACAAATTGTGAAATATCAGCAGCTACTTGGGGCCAGTAGAATTTTTCCGATGTGTTTTGACGGGTGGTCCCATTTCTCTGGTGTCCACCGTCTGGTACAACATGATCTTGTGCCATCACTTTTTCCCTGTAGGGGGTTGGCAATACCAATTGTCCCTGTTCTTTGGATCCTGCTCTAGCTTTCCTGAAGAGCAGTCCTTCTTTCACATAAAATTGTCCTTTCTTAGGGTGTGCATGGCTTGTTGGCAATTTACCAAAGCAAGGTTTTAATGTTTTATCTTTTGCCTGGGCCTTTCTCATCTGCTTATGAGAATAAACTAGTGGTGGTTCCTCCTCCGTTCCACTAGGGGTCGACCTGACCTGAAGCGTGGCCATTACCACAGGTTTTACAGGGCTTCCTAGAAAAACATATTTGCTTCCTAACACCAGCGGGTAATTAGGGTCGTCACACACGGCTGCTCTAATCACTCCTTCCACGTACCTTGTCTCTACATTGATCTCGGCTACGGGAAGTGTCATGGTGGATATTCCCTTTACGGCCCCTTGTATCTCCACTTTCTCTGTGGTATACTGTTCAGGGTGCACTAGGGTTGCACTCACAACTGAGTCATATTCTAAACCTGAATCGTAAAGGCACCTAACCTTGGCACCATTACATGTCACTTCTTCACAGATGGGGGGATGTTGAAGATTTATATGATTCTCTGTCAGTTTCTTCTTCCCCTTGTCCACTGTTATCATGCATGCCGCGTGATATGGAGGAACTTTCCTACCACATTCACTAGTATTATGATTATGCATCCTGCATATTTGACAATATTTTCCTTCCTGTCTGAAGGGTTTCCTGTCATCATATTTCCTTTCACTGAATTGTGGGGTTTTATGTTTATTATCATAACGTGGCCTATCAAACTGATGCTTACCTTTGTTTTGATCTCTATGATCAAATTCATTAAAGTTTTGTGGTGCCTTAAAATTATCTACCTGTTTCTTTTTATTACTTGTTACCTCTGCTTGAGCTGCTTGATACCTTTCAGCGACATTTAGTAACTCACCCAGCCTCTCTGCACCTTGTTCCATGAGAAACTTTCTCAGGTCTGGAGCCATGGACTCTCTTAGTTGTTCTATAAGGATCATTTCCTTAAGATCTTGGGTTTTCCCCAGAGAAGTCCATTTCTCCAAGTATGTCTCTAACCGTGCAGAGAACTGGTGATAGGTTTCACCTGACAGTAGTTTAGCATTCCTAAATTTTTTCTATAAAATTCACCATTCTTTTCATATCTTAACAAAAGAGCCTGCTTTAGCATGTCATAATTTTCTTGATCATCTCTGCTCATTTTGGCAAAAACTTCATAAGCCGTACCACGAAGCCCTTGAGATAACTTTAAGCTCCACCTTTCTCTCTCTAACCCATACGTGGTAGCTAATAGTTCATATCTATTTAGATAGCTCTCGATATCATCTTCTTTCTCAACAAAATGATCTAAATGAAAGTTCATAGCTGAGGTTGAGGCTCCCTGACTAGCAGTGGCATCAGAGGTAAAGGGACTGGCACCATTTTCAGGAGCATGGCTTTGAAACTCAAACTCCCTTAGTCGTAACTCATGCTCCCTCTGTAAGCTCTTATCTTTTGCTTCCCTCTCTGCAGTCAATCTTCTTTCCTCTCTTTCTGCCTCCAATTGGAACTTCTTAGCCTCTAATGCCCTAGCCTCTTTTTCAGCCTCAATCTGCAACCTCTTAATTTCTTTTTCAGCCTCTAACTTTCTTTCAGCCTCTTTTTCTAATCTTTCAGATTCTAATTTTCTTTCTGCTTCAAATTTTCTTTCTTCACGTTCAATATATTTGTCACATTCAGTAGTGACATAGGCAATCATAACTTGCCCATCCATTCCTAACTCTTTAGCAGCCTGCATAGCAGCAGATCGAAATTTTGCAAGGTCTGCCATTTTCTAACAGGCAAATGTATACAATATTTAACTAAACAATGTTATCTCTGACTAATTAATTAAGGACAACCACAAGCACTGAGAGCTCAACCTTATCTTTCCACCCAAGAATACCTTTTTAATTTTTATTATTTCCAGAAGTGAATTACTCCCAATATATATGCGAGAGGTCACAGGTTCAAATCCCGGACGAGCCCCCAATATATGTTTTAAAGTGGGATGATATAAATATTTATAGGGGACTTAGTGTACTGACTGAGATCAGCTGTGAAGGTATCTGTATCTAATAAGTGTGGTGTATTACAGATGACCTTACTTTGCTACCACATTTATACCTCAGTCAGACTTATTCTGGAATATTGTGATGACTACGTTGAATGTCTAGGGTTATGATAGTGATGAAGTGTATGTTCACAACAACCAACAGACAGATAAACAATTTAATTTAATCCACAATACTTTACAACACTGTGACACTCACATACATAGAACACTCTATAAGACTATCTTAATAAGTCAAGTGTAACTTTTAAAAATATGTATTAATTCCTGTCAATAATAGATACCCTGATTCAACTACAAAGTGAACCAGGAATCACAATCAAATGTAATCACAAGTTGTATGTACACAATTTATAGATAGGATCTTTGTATTGACATATATTATTATTGCAATATGAGTGTAAGTTGTGCTGTACTACTATGCGGTAATACTGGCTTTTCAAGCTAGGTTGTTGTTTGTCATCATGACTTCAAGTGTTTGTTTCTGGTGGAAATAATATTGGAAAGGTTCACAGTTTTTTTTTATTTGAAACAAATAAATGTCCCTCTTGATTTAAGGTAAAGTCACTTTTAGAGGGGGTATACACAAGATTGAGCTGCTCTGGCCACGAAATCTTAACTTCTGTGTGGGCGGCAGGAAACAGTCTCCACTGCTCGCTTGCTTCACCGTGTTCTTGAGAAACAACACTGGTCGATATCTTGACCAAGGAGTATGCTACCAGCCTATGGATTCAGCAAAACTCAGACCATGTGCTGCTTTAATACGTTAGTACCACGGTCCCTGAAACAAGAAGGTTGTACCTCCTACTTCAGAACTAATTTATAATCTATTTCCACACTGAAGCACAATACATAACAAACACCGAGTTCAGCGCGGTAGGCCAACTGCTAGCTTCTCATGAACAATATACACCAGTATTCCTCTCCCTAATGGTTACAACGCCTCTGCAATTCCAGCATTACTTCCTTCTATTCAATAAGATAGGTGTTATAGTACTATTTGGCAATCCCATGAAGTTATATTCCTCTCCGACAAGTTTTATTCAGGGTGGAGCAATATCTAGGCTTTGCCTCAAGTTTGTTACTGAACCACACACACACAGACATAAATTATCAATTCACATTCAATTTTCATCAAAAAGATATCAAATATGTCCAGCTTACCACAATTCAAGGAAATATTAAACAAATACGTTGACTGGCGATGAGTTATGGCACAATTCCGATCTGCCTCTGTCCCAGGCTTTCATTAGAAAAATATGAACTGGTTCTCAACGCACTTGCTTCTACACAGTTTATTTTCAAAAAGTGGCACTGAACAGACGCTCCTAATTGACTATATCAAATGGTCTAGCCAATAAGACCATGTTTACAAAAGCATTTGAAAAAATTTACCCTTCCTACCGTTTCTATTAACAACCAAAAATAGTATTTGCAGTCGACTAATCATGTTTCGCCTTACATATAATTCTAGCCAATCAAATCGGATTTAACGTGGTGGCCTCATTTCCTCTAAAGCAGTGTCCAAACACGCCATTATGAGCAAATATGATCCTGTGTTGTCAGACAACACCCCTATAGTATTTTGGCTATAATTTGTTAATTATTAGACTATTTGCTTAATACCTAACATATTTTTTGTCAGCAAGTCCTAAGGCACCCAAATATATAAGTTTAATGGGGCCAAATGGCTTCGTTACAAATATGTATTTTTCTTGGATAGTCGTGTATTTGTTTTTTTATTTATTGTTTTAGAACCGCCACCTGTCATGCCTTTTCGACTGTTCTGTCAGTATAAAGTCAGGATTTCAGACGTAAAACAGTATTGTGTCATGTTTCCTAATAAGCATTAAACATGTTTTTTAAAACCTTACCTCGTATTGGTAGTGTTTTTTATCACTGTCTATTTGAAAAAAAATCAAGCCTGCATGCCTTTCGCGTTCACTTTTTAATCGTGAGACGACGTGGTAGTATTGGCATTCCTCCGTGCATCTCTCTCTCTTCTAAGCCCGTCTGTCTTTTTTTTTTAGGTTAACGTAGTGTGTTATAATGACATTAATGCTAGTATTATATCTAGGTCATTAAGCAGTTTGCGTATCTCAAGTTTTCTAAGAAACACAGTACTAGTTTTATTTTTTTGAAACGCGTGTAGTTGATGCAGTAGGCTTTTACTATCAAACGTGAAAGCGTTACAATATGCAGACGAAGTAGAAAAAGGGGATCTCGGGTTCAGTCATTATGGCGTTCTACAACACAGGCGTACGCTATTGGGAAAAGCACTGGTCTTTTACCATTCTTCTTTCCTTCTATTAAATTACTTCGTTAGGCTTTACATTTATTTTCTAATTTATATATGTGGATTAGAATTTCTCACGACAGAAATACACAGATAACAACTGTCGTCATTCATGACGAACAGAATAACTCTGGGGAGAATCACAGACATCACAGTCACACTGAAGACTATCTTTCCCCCAGATAATGCAGAGAAGTACTACGGACATACTAGTCCGGTCAGAACCCAGTTCATCACTCCCTGACGGAAGTCTATCCGTTCGCGCTCAAAATACTTGCGCATGCGTAGAGAGAACAAATCTGAGAACAGCTAACCCCGACTTAAGACAGGTCAACACAATGAATAAAACAAAGGGAAGATATCCCCAAATCAACCTGTCCCAGGGAGTTAACATACAGTTCTCTAACTTAGATCATCAAAAAATATTAAATAGATTTACGTCTTATGAAACCGTCAAAAACGACAGCAACAGTATGATTTTGATGAAACCATATGTATTTCACCAGATTTATCCCGAGGCAATATGGACTTCAAAAGATGATGCCCGGTATGGGGACTCAATCAAAAGTATTTATTTTACCGCCGATGAAATAACAAATGTGGTTCTAGATACCGGACGCGAGTAATCAAAACGATGAAATAGCAAATGTGGGATGAAAGAGCACAAATGTGGCAGAAAATAAAATAAGAGAGATGTAGGAAAGGATAGAGCGATAAGGCCTTGGCGCTCGTTCATCACAATAGTCCCTCCTAAAGTGTGATATCAATCATACTCAGGAGAACTTAACCTTCTTGCTAGGGATTTATTAATCCTTTTCCGCATCTTCGTTTTTCTTCCCTGTTTCCATCCGAGCTTTCTTGTGTTTCCTTGTGCATCCGTTGACGACGAGTTTTTGTTCGCATCCGAGTGTGAAATCTCGGGGTCGTAAAGATGCTTACGGATGTCAATAGATCATCGTCCGAGTGATTCGCAATCCTCATGGTCCGTAATATGGGCCTGTTCTGAGTCGTGACTCTCAGTGAATGTCTTAAGCAGGTTTATATGGTAAATCTTTTGCTTTCTGTTCACTTCCACCGTAAAGTTTGTTTGAGATAGTTTCTCGATAATCTTGTATGGTCCTTTCCAACAGAGTTGTAACCTATTACTGCTAGTTGGCAGCAATACTGACAATTTTTGACCAATCGCGATTCATGGCTATTCTGTGATGATATTTGGCATGTTTGCGCCGGGCTTCACGGCCCTTAGCTGTGGCTAATTTCCAGCCAATCATCAGACGTTGCTTCAAGTCTGTGACATATTGGAAAGCTGACGTGACAGTGTCGTCTGCCTTGGCATCTGTCCATGTCCTTAATAAAGCTTCCAATGGACCTTTAATAGGTCTTCCGAAGAGTAGTGTCTCCGGAGGTACTCCTGTAGAAGCATGGGGGCACTTTCCTACAAGCAAATAAAGCGCGGGAAGATACTGATCCCAGGTTTCTGGCTTCTCTTGTGTTAACTCTCGGAGAATAGAGATGAGCGTTCCGCTAAACCGCTATACTTGCCTGTTACTCTGAACGTGAGTTGCCAAAGTATGAAAATGCTTTGTCTGGAATATTCTAAGCACATCTTCTATCAACTGGCCTCGAAATTATGATCCGTAGTCTGTGAGAAGTTCATGCGGGAAGCCTAATCTAGTAAAGATGTTCAGTAAGGCGTCAGCTACATGCACTGAGTCGCATGCTGGCATGGCTATGGCATGTCATTGTGAGGCTGGGGAACCTGAGGACTTTCCTTCCAACCCGAACAGCAGCTTCGCTCCTTCCCATCCACAGAGGGTTTATCTCAGGAGCCGTTCAGGTTATTCAGTAAAAATACCGGTCGTTGACACTCTTCAAATGCTGACGTCCCGGCTTGAACTTTGAAATCCTGGTCGCCAGCGCAACGTTGTAACCATTACACCAGCGCGGCTTCCAACGCTTCAAAGTTAACAATAGTCCACAGAAATTGTACCATGCCCAGATGTCTGATTTTGATGAAACCAGATGTGTGTCAACAGATTTATCACGAGGCAATGTGGACTTCAAAAGATGATGCCAGGTATGGGGACTCAATCAAAAGTATTTATTTTACCACCGATGAAAGAACAAATGTGGTTCTAGATACCGGACGCGAGTAATCAAAACGATGAAATAGCAAATGTGGGATGAAAGAGCGCAAATGTGGGAGGAAATAAAATAAGAGAGATGTAGGGAAAGGTAGAACGATAAGGCCTTGTCGCTCGTTAATCACAATATCAGAGCGCATTTACCATCAACAACAACAAAAAAAAAAAATCAGTCAACTCTGTTGACTGCTAACCCGATCAGCATTGATAAATACTAAGTCCTGAAAAGGACCAACATTATCTATCTGCTAGCATAAAGCCCTAAAAAGGACTCGCCAGCTACGCCAACGCCCGAGCTAGTCTGTGATTCTTACTCAGGACAGGAGGATTTAGGATTAATTTATTGAAGACGTGCTCCTTGAGAAGATGAAGGGTGATGAAAATAAGGAAGTAACAGAATGAAAAAAAATAATGATCTAATTGGCCCGCAACCAGACGATACGGCAAGGCCTCAAAACCAAAATTTGTATACACGTGTTTTGTACGCATATGCACTCAAACAATATTGTTTTAAACAAAATTGTGCAATAAGTATAATTATTTCAGACTTAAAAACGGCAAAAACGCCTGATTAATCGCTATACAAAATGGAATAACTGATTAGATAAGTGGCTACCAAAAAGCAAATGACAATAATTAACTACATCGTCTACAGAAAGAGATACCATTTATTTTAATTACAAATCATCAGGGTTGAGCACAATATATTTATCCATTAATTAATTAGCAAGTGAAGAGAAAAAAAAAAACAAGTCTGGTACAAATTTTCATTGTTGTAACAAAATGCTCTAAGAATTTGTAAATGAATACAGACATTGCTTTCTCCACGTATTTATCCCCGTACGTATCTGTAACAATTTGTAAAAGAATACAGACATTACTTTCTCCACATATTTATCTCTCGTACGTGCCTGTAACAATTTGTAAAAGAATACAGACATTACTTTCTCCACACATTTATCCCCGTACGTGTCTGTTACAATTTGTAAAAGAATACAGACATTACTTTCTCCACATATTTATCCCCGTACGTGTCTGGTAAGACATAGAAATAATATAATTACTCTTGGTATATCGTACAAGGCGCCTTATATAAGTATATGCACGAGGCTGGCAACCTGATCACATAAAACAAATTGTTACAGAAACCACAAGAACTGCCTGTGACTGCCTGGTGCACGAGCGAAAAGGAAAATGGTTATGATACGTTATGTGAATAAAAGGATCCCGTTACACACCTATTGAGGCTCATTAGGCATACGGTGTTAGGCTCATATTTTCTTGACCATCGGCACACTAGGGGTAATGTGGTCAGCATCACGCCGGCCGCCTTAACCTTACCAGAGTTGTTCTGGTACCCAATTCATGAGGCTGGGTCGACCACGGAGCCGTTTGCGGTTTAAAAAATCCCACCCCAACTGGGGATCGAACCATGGACCACCGAGCTAGGAAGCCAGTGCACTAACTACTGCGATACCGCGGCTCCCATGTGAATAAAAGTGAACTCGTTATCATTAATCAGTAATTGATAAAAAAAACAGAAATTTGTGAACACCATGAAAAATTAACTGATAAATGAAAACTGACAATTCTTCTCCTTCTCCGCCTCCTTATTCTTCTCCTCTTTCTTCTCCTTCTAGTCCCCCTTTTTCTTCTTCTCCTCCACTTCCTTCTCCTCCAATTCCTTCTCCTCCACTTTCTTCTCCTCCACTTCCTTCTCCTCCTCATTCTTCTCCTCCACTTCCTTCTCCTCCTCATTCTTCTCGTTCTACTCTTCCATCTCATCCTTTTCCTCCTCTTTATCCTCCTCCACTTCTCCTCCTCCGCTTCTCCTTCTTCTTCTTCTTCTTCTGCTTTTGTTTCAAGTACCACGCCTAATTGCACAGGTCATCACGTCTCTACACAACTTCCTGTCTACAGTACTATTGATTAATTCTGTTGTTGACTTCTGTTGTTGACTTCTGTTGTTGACTTCTGTTGTTGACTTCTGTTGTTGACTTCTGTCCATGCCACAATGTCAAACTGTCAAGTGTCGTCTTTCATTATCGTCCTGAATCTCTTTTTCTTTATATCTTTCCTGGTGTCACGAAATACTCCAGCTTCCTTCTTCTCATAACATCAATCAATCAATCAATCAATCAATCAATCAATCAATACACTTTATCTCCCCAGGGAGCATTTGACTTAACAAACACATGCCAAGTCTTCCTACCACGTGCCATCCGCTCAAATTCTTTCTATGTTTTCCTCATCATTTTCACTTCTGTATCTACTTCTCTTCTCCATGTGTTTTTTTGGTCTACCTCTGCCTCTCTTTCCCTGGGGATTCCAGAACAAGGACTGCCTTGTAATGCTATCAACAGGTTTCCTCAATGTGTGTCCTATCCATCGCCAGCGTCTTCTTCTCATCTCTTGTTCCACTGGCACTTGTCTGGTTCTTGTCATCAGTTCAACATTAGTGACTTTGTCATACCATATCAATCCTTCTATTCTACGCACGCACCTGTTTATAAAAGTCTGTAGCCTTTTGGTTGTTGTTTTTGTTGTTCTCCATGTCTCAGAGCCAGGACTGACTTGACATTTGAGTTGAAGATTCTTATTTTCGTGTTGGACTTGATTTATTTTGATCTTCATACGTATATGTATCTGGTACAAACCACAAATACATGTTTTTTTTTACGTAAAACACGCGTGTAATTCTTTTGGTTGATGTAAGGGAGATTAGAATGTCGGGCGCCGACCACAGACTGGCGCCAGAGGGGCTTATTAAAACGAAAACATGGAATGGAGAATATAAAAAGGGTTCAGGACCAGAAAGGGGGGGGGGGGGGGGGGGGGGAGGAGGCAGATAGACAGAGAGAGTGAGAGAAGAGAAAAAGGGAGACATACATACAGAGAGAGAGAGAGACAGTAAGAAAGGCGAAAGAGAGAAAGAGACAGAGACAAGAAGGGAGGTAGATGAAAGAGAGAGACTGACAATGAGAAACAGTAAGCGAGGCAAAACGAGAGACATAATGACAGAGATAGACAGCGAGAGAAGCGAAAGAGAGAGCGACAGATAAACAACCAGCTGGCAGCCGAAAAATAGAGATAGATAGACAGACTGGCAGATAGACATACAGTTAGACAGGTAGAAAAAGAGAGACAATGGACAGGTAGAGACAATGGAAGAAATGAAAAGTCAGACAGACAGTAAAAACATGGAGGAATGCGACAGAGTGAAAAACAGGCAAACAGTGACAGTGAGAGACGTGAAAAGAGATAGCGGACAGAGACAGAGACAGACAGACAGACAGACAGAGATAGAAAGAGACAGACAGACGAACAAGGGAGAGACAATGAGAGAGGCGAAAAAGAAAGAAAGAAGTACGCAAAATTACATTGTGCAAAATGAAAAAGAAAGTTGATAAAAAAATAATAAAGCCAGATAAACTAGGATTAATTGTACAAGGAATGTTATTTAAAAAAAAAAAGAAGTAAAATGCAACACAAAAGAACAGACAATGAGAGAGACGATTATGAATGATGGAAACAGAATTAAACTATGCAAAACGAAAAGCGCGAATGAGTTCAAGACTAAAACAGGAACCAGATAAACTGTAATGGAATAAGAAACGTAATAAAAAAATATATATAAAGAGGAATGGGTGTGATATACTGGGAGGAAGTATCTGTTAGGATGCAACACAAAGAAATACTAGACACGGGATTTGTTTCGCTTTGTCCGCTACTGCTGCGTGCCTGTCTGTAGGAGGTAAGTGGTTGAGTCTTATACTTCTTGTTTAAAGATAAAGGTAGTCACATAGGTACTGTCGTAGGTGAATTAAGTGTTCTAGACATAGCTATATGTCACAGAGAGTTTTATGATCAATAAATTTTCTATTTTCCTTTCTTTCTCTACCCGTGTCCTCTACCTTATTATCACTCTTTTATCCTTTTTGTATTTTTTCGCATTCGTTCGTTTGCGACTTAAACATTACTATTTTCCCATTCAAACTTTCGCCGAGTGTCTGTTCTCATTTAGAAACGCACTAGTGATGTTATTACGTAGATGCCAGGCTCGGGAGGTTATTGCGTTGTAGACGTAAACTGTGAATATTCGCTTTCGCCAGACTTATAGGCGACATATCGTCTGCATTTTCACCTGCCACAGCGAGTTGCATCGGCTGAGCGCTCAGGTGAGGCGCGATAACCGACATCTCCAAGACGCAGTTTGAGACATTTTGTCTGGAAATCCCATCTGACACGGCACTCACTGTTGGCCCTGGTCAGCGTGAGGTGTGAAGACGAGAAGTGTCAGTTATGGCAAACGTCTAGTAATGGGAAGTGTTAAATGTAAGGTGTTTAAGTTGGAAAGGGGAGATTATTTCGTTTTGCGAAATAAGTTGGGACCCTTTGTGGGGTTTAAGATATTAACCAGAGTTTGAAACTAGATTTTCATTCTTACTCCTAAATCTGCAGTAGACAGATCGCCAGGCTAGAAAAATATCTTGCGTATTGAAAAGTCTTTAGTTTCTGGGCAACATTTTGCCGAGTTCTAGACTACCATAGAATTGAATGATTCTAGTTCGTGGTATTAATCTGTAGTTCTGTGCGGAGGTAAATATTATATATTAGATATATAGTAATTTTGTGAAGTGTTTAAAGTGTTAAATTGCTTATTTCCCTAGTTAGATTTTTGTGCAGATTAATTAAAATATAGTCTGTATTATTTTCTAGTGACGTGTTTCAGTGGAAAGCAGAATAAAGTATATATTCTAGCTTAAAACCAGGTAGCTATCAGGAATTAAATTTAACTGCTAAATAATCAGACGAGAATATATTTTAAAATTAACTTATAACTGAAATGCTACATCAGTGAGTATTGACGGGATACGTAAGTATTCCTAATTCATGATGATTGATTTTATGTATATAACTTATTTTATGGGAAGTTTTAAATGATAAGTCAAGCTAAATTTGCAGTTTAAAAACGTAAGTTATAACGAGTACCTAGTATGTATAATTATTTTATTATGTGTTTTTTTCCTTTATTCAGTGAATACTGGGGTTAACCCTAACTTTGCCAGCGTTAAGTACTGATGAGTGATATCTGTGAAGAACTAAAACATTTTCCTTGAAAAGCCTTGGTGCAAAATCTTTACAAGTACCCTATAGGTTAAATGAAGTAACAGGCCTATCGCGCCATATTTAATTCTTCCTGAGAAACACTCAAGTACAATTTTAGCCCGTGTGGCAAGTAACATATTAACGTCAATAACATTCCGACGGAGTTTTGACTAGTGGTGTGGTGACCAAAGATAGTCCTGTCCTGAAAGTAGACACCGATCTGACATTCCTCATTTCTAGAAACCTAAGCTATTGACACTGTGCTCGTTGTTAATGTTCGTGCCTGGATAATTTTAATGTGACCTAAACAGACATCCGAAAAATAAGAACACCCAAGGAATCGTTCCCAGAAGCAGAGAATTCAACCCGTCTTTTTGGAACTGGGGATTTCTTGGTCAAAGACTGCCATTGACGATTCTGTGTGTGAATATCCTAAAAATTATGTTTCCAGATGCTGTTAACAAAGCTGTAAGTATGCAAGAGTGCACGTGGCCACGGCTGAGTAAATAGAGTGAATGCAGGTCTGAGTGTTTCTTTATTGTTGTAATTTGGCACTCATTTTGCTGTCTTAACTTTCCTTTATGCAAGTATTGCTAACCATTATTTCCCTTAAAATAGAGCAGAGATATCAAATCTGTCCATACTTAAAAGGGGGAAATATTAGACCAAATCATATGTATCCATCTGACTCTTTGGGCTATAATCGTTCTCTTAACGGGACTGTGGGCTAAACATCGAGGGAAGATCATAACTGTGGGTCTATCTTTTCTTGTAGCAATTCATTGATTTTTTTTTAGACTATTTGTATATGCTTTGATGTAATTTTATATGTTGTGAGAGAAGTTTGTTATGATAATTAAACTACTCAATAATTATTCCAGCGTGTCGGTCAGTTTCGTTCCAAAATATCTATATAATCACTGTTATAGTTTTCCCACGTCTGTGTGTTTAACTGTCGTCACTTGAATGTGCGTGCACGTGAGTGGATATATATATATATATATATATATATATATATATATATATATATATATATATATATATATATATATATTTGTGTGTGTGTTTAGACTGTCTGACTCCTCTAAATCTGTCGTAGAAGATAGGCAGAGAGAGAGAGAGAAGATTTCTCGATCTCAGAGACAGCCTCTATCACATTCTACCATCTCACTCGTGGAAATCTATTTCTATTATCATCTCTCACTGTGACTATCACTTATTCTAATCTATTCAGAAGGGACCAACCCAAGTCTTAATTCCCCTATCAAAAATCTACGACACTATACAAGGTCTTAGCTTAATGAGGAGACAGAGAGATAGTAAGAGAGGCGAAAGAGAGAAAGAGACAAAAACAGGGAGGCTGTCGAAAAAAAGGCAGACAGACTGACAGAAAGAGACAGTAAAAGAGGCGAAAAGAGGGACAGACAGACAGACAGAGAGGGACGGTGAGAGAGGCGAAAAGGAGAGACAGACAGAGAGAGATAGTGAGAGGGGCGAAACGAGAGAGAGAGACAGTGAGAATGGAGAAACAGAGAGAGACAGACAGAGACAACGAGAGAGGCGAAAAGGAGAGACAGACAGAGAGAGACAGTGAGAGGGGCAAAACGAGAGAGAGGGAGACAGTGAGAATGGAGAAACAGAGAGAGACAGACATAGACAATGAGAGAGGCGAAAAGGAGAGACAGAGAGAGACAGTGAGAGGGGCGAAACGAGAGAGAGAGACAGTGAGAATGGAGAAACAGGGAGAGACAGACAGAGACAATGAGAGAGGCGAAAAAAGAGAGACAGAGAGAGAGACAGTGAGGAAAGCGAGAGAGAGAGAGAGACAGACAGAGTGACAGTAAGAGAGGCAAAAAAGAGAGACAGACAGAGAGAGAAAAGTGACAGGTCAATCCTCGCTGAATTTGTCAACCATAACTCAAGAACAGAATTATGTACCTATTTACAGCAGGATAGACTGAAGAGTGACCCTATCGGGCTTCGAAACCCGGGAACTTTGCCTCTTGAAGCAAACGTACTAACCATTCACCCACCCACTCGACGCTCACTTCTTGTTTACAAGCACATAATCAGAGCAAACAATACATAAATAAACGAGCTATGGAAAAAAAAACAGTTAATTGACGAATGTTCTACGCTACGACACAGTAATTCTTGGCCAAATAAATTTTCAATTGGTTCTTTTTTACATGTGTAAGATTATTGTGGAACGCGGATCAATTAACATCAAACATAAAAACAAGAAAACACAATGATACGCAAATAAGTGCACAAAACAGAAATAATGGATTCTCCTTTTTTCTGGCAATAGATTTGATTATGAAAACAACGTCATCAGTCAACTGAAATAAAATTAAGTGGACTCTAACAAAACAGCTTAACGGTCTATTATTATTGTTGAACAGAGTCGACATCATTGCACTCCGGGCAAACCCGTAGGTGCTCGTCTCCCTCAGTATATGTCGAAGAGTGTGAATATGTAGCTCGCTGGTTGTATACACGACGGATGCATCCATCTCTGCTAGCCTTACGTTTGATGCCAAAGTCCAGCAGTCTTGACCTTGATGATTCATCTATTGCAGTTTTTAAAATATAAAGTTTTGCCTGGTTTTGGCGAGGCGCGTCCCGTTGAACCTAGTCGGTTATATTAGGGCGCATGTCTAAATATAAAAGACCTTCAGGTCTGAGATAACTACGATACTTGCAGTGTCATTCTCTAACAGGCGATCATTAATCGTTCTCAGTATCTCTCCCTTATCATCTCCAATGTCCCCACTGTGGGTACTCTTAGTGTTATCCTGTCAGCTCTCTAACTGCCGCATACCCATACATGACCAGGACAGGGGATCCACACCAGCACCTGCAGACTCGAAGCTTCTATAAATGTTTTCCATTAATGCCGTAGCCAACCATTTGGAACCTTTCAAAACATAGACTGAGAGTCTGACACAATGACTGCCTTTGTTAATGAAGTGTCATTAGCCACCTTAAGGCTGCAGCATCTGCCTCTACCTCCATTCTCATGCTGGAAGTTGTTATCTTGTAAGCCCCGCTATGTTCGGCGACAATTCTGCCCTTTACTCTAGCAGAGAATCCGCAACCTGATTTCTGACCACGGATCACAGATCCATCAGTATACACAATGGCATCATTATCCTCGGAATAATCATGTATCAGTTGATTAATTTCCAGTTCTGCTTTCCCATTACCCCAAGTTCTACACTCTATGCCAAGGCTGATGATGACTTCCTGGTAGTTAATCCAGTTCTCATCGGACATACTTCACTCTTCCCATTTGAATATATTTTCAACTGTGGTCACCTGCTTGATTGTTGTCTCTGCCTGTGCCATCCATGACATTCCTCTCTTTATTCTTACTCCCTTAATGTCAGCTATGTTTTAATGCAGGGGGTGCCGTTTGTCTGTGGTTACTCGAATATAGGTTTTTGTCTGGGCCATCGCATATCTGGATCTAATCGACAGCACTCTAAGCATGTGCTTCATTGTCACGCGTACAGCCCAAGACTTTACGCATCCCTTCATTTTGAATGCGTTTTAGACGTTCACATTGTGTTACTGACAGCGATGGGATTCCCAGCCCATACTCAATGACTGATATGATTAGCTGTTGATAAAGAAGAAATAGTAATCTCTGCCCCAGATATGCCGCGGCCATTATTTTCAGGGCTGCCAGACCTCCCGTGCATTTGTGTATGATGTGATCAACATGGTACTCATACAATAGCCCGCGATAGAATGTAACTCCAAGGTGTTTCAGCTGTTCGTGCCTTTCAGTTATCTGTCCATTGATAGTAATATCTGGAAGGACTGTTTTCACTATGGAGTTGTTTAAGGAGCACCGCAGCACGCAGGGTTTTGTTGGGATTGATTTTGGAGCCAGTTTCCTTGCACCATTTAATCACCTGCAGTGTCCCATATATATATATATATACTACTGGACAACATTTAAGGGCCGCCATTCAGTTTAGACAAGGTTTATATAATTGATTGGCAAACTGTAAAGACAAGTGAAAATGTCATTAAAACTGAGCTCAGAGAAATGTGTATACATTTCTGTGTGCACTAGGTTAATTTTTTTTAAATGTCCAAAAACTGGGTCACTTTAACCCGCACGTGAAAATTAAATTGCCATTGTTGCTGCAAAAACTCGTGGTTTTTGCAACACGCCCCACTAGTTCAAAAGGTGAAAAAGTGAGTTGAATTTGAATGCACGTGGAAAATGATCATCGGTAAAGAGTGTTCACCGTTGGTATGCAATAAATCAGTATGACAAGTGGTCGAAATGATCACTGCATTAGCCATGCCACCAAGGAGAAGTCTCAGCACTATAGACCGTGGTCGAGCCATGGCATGGATTCAGGATGGTCAATCTGTTCGTCATGTTGCAAGACGTTTAGCAGTGTCCCACTCTACCATTCAGAGACTTCTTGAGAGATTTCAAGCTACCGGACATTTGGAAAATCGACCCTGCTCACGAAGAATTATATAAACCTTGTTTAAACTGAATGGCGGCCCTTCACTTTTGTCCAGTAGTATATATATATATATATATATATATATATATATATATATATATATATATTATAATATATATATATATATATATATATATATATATATATATATATATATATATATATATATATATATATATGCGTTTTAATTAGACAGTGAGATTCCCCTGGTCTATACCAGTTCTTAGTTGGCCGTTTAATGCCAGCCGTCGCGGACGCCGCCGGGAGGCGACACTGCATGGCTGGGGTGGTCCACGGGAAGGTTGCAGCCGCGTTCCGAGCACGGCCGGCCCGCCGGCTAGCGGCAGCGACCTAGCTAAACCCAGGCCCATCCCAGTTCCGCTTCGTACCCTGGCCCGACTGACCCAGCCCTCAGAGTCAATCCTTTTCCCAAAGTTACGGTTCGTGGATTTTCACTGGAAACAAAAGGATAAAGTATTTGAATCAAAGGGCCGGCAGACTTTTAAATGAGTAAAAGTAAGGGCTAGTTCGAAATTTCTCAAGCTTAAAAATTACTTTTGTTCCATTTAGTTGCATAAAGTACCACCGAATCACTCTCTGAACTTCCTTTAGATCGAGATCGACCGATTGCTAACACCTGTACAGAAATCCCCGGCTTAGTTAATTCGTTCTTGTAAAATCGAGCGCTAAATTAAGATTGATTTCTCGCAAGATAATTCTTACATTAATAGAAATCAAATTAATTCGTTCTCACTGTCTAGAAAACTGTATTAAAATTAAGTAAAAAGTGATAAAAAAAACAAACTAACAAAAAACTAAATAATTAACAACATTTATTAAGTACATATAATTATCAGACACTGAACACAAAACACAATCGTATGCAGGCTATGTACTGTATTTGCAAACAAACAAACGTTAATTAATTTTAAAAACTATTACCGGACTTTAATCGCTGCTACTTCCGTAGCCTGTGGCTACAGTTGTCACGTCGCTTGTGGCTACAGTTGTCACGTCGCGTGTGGCTACAGTTGTCACATCACTTGTGGTTAAAGTTGCCACGTCGTTTGTGGCTACGGTTGTCACGTCGTTTGTGGCTACAGTTGTCACGTCGCTTATGGCTACAGTTGTCACGGCAGAGCTGTCTTCATCATTAGACGACTGGTTAGCAGAAGGTATTGTAGGTGTTGAAATGTTTTTCTAAGGTCAGTACTAGAAAGCAAGGCTGTTTGGTCGGGGGAGAAGATATTGTAAGTAACTTTAAAAAAACACACACAAAACGAATCGAGCTTGCTTTGCTTTGCTACCACCTTCTTTTCTTTTCAAGACGCGCCTTGCAACAATTATGTTTTTGTTCTGTTACGGGTTACCATATAATTGCATTAATTACATCCCATTAAGATTCATGCTTCATTATGTTAACAGTGACAATGCATCTTGACCATCCCACCACGCTAAATGAACTTCCTGGGCCCCCCCCCGCCCCTCCCCCCCCCCCCAATCCCCATGGAGTTTAGCGCTCAGCGGAAGATCGAATTTCTTGAGTGCATAAAAAAAATATTGCATACAATAAAAACAGCGTTATATCGAAACAGCGCTAATCGAACAGTGTAAGATCGATGGCATTGCTGTATTACGACAAGTATGCAGTAAAAAAAAACCGAGTGCAAATCTCATCCTTTCGTTGCGTGACGATTGTCTTTCTGAATGTGGGCAACCTACCTATTTGTAACTTTTAAGCTTTAGTAATATTCGTCACGCATTACGTAATGACGCCGGTAGTGTGCTAATATTAAATGAAGAAGTACTTTTGACGAAATTAGACCCTACTATTTACAGCAGGTGAAACAGTTTTGTTAGCTAAAAGTGAACAGGAGTTTCAAGAGCTTGTGAAGCAAGTAAACAACATAAGTCATCAATATGGATTGGACATTAACAACGAGAAAACGAAAACTATGATAATTAGCAAAGCAGGCGACAAGTAGCGCACATTAAAGATAAAGCATTTAATTGGAAAAATCCTGAAACAAGTCAAGAGTTTCTCATGTTATAATAACAGAAGATGGCAGATGTGAAACAGAAATCAAGAAAAGAATAGGAATGGCCAATGCTGCCCCGATGCTATAACCTATACTATTGATGTTGATGCCTACTTCTACATGATTGATCAGAATACCCAACGTTTATGCCATGCCATTATAATGATGCTACGTCGTCTGACTTTGTGAACTACATTCAACAACATGAGACAGATATTAACGTCTAAGCAATTATAATTCTCCAGACCTAATGGTCTTTTATATTTGGACATGCGCCCTAATATAACCGACTAGGTTGAACGAGACGCGCCTCGCCAAAGCGAGGCAAAATTTTATTTAAAAAAAAAAAAAAATCTAAGCAACTTTCTCACACATTCAAACTGAGAATCATCAAATGTTATATATATTCTTATGTTATATATACTCTATGGTGTAGAAACATGGACAATGAACAAGCAATTAGAAAAAAGAATTGAGGTCTATCAGATGTGGATATATAGAAGAATGGGGGCTCGTCTCGAAATATTTGTCGGGTGCTTTCCATCCGTTCTAAATTTGTGATCTTGCCGTACCACTTCAATTCTTCTATTCTGAATAAGCAGTCATTTATAAAGTTTGGGCGTCGGAGTGGTTAAGAGGTATGGCGTCCGCATGTAATTCTAAAAGTAACAGGTTCGATTCCCAACACAGGGAATATTTTTAATGGAAATTTCTTTTCAGAACCAATGGTTCCTAATTATGCCAGACTCCCCCTGATCTCATGCGTAGTGAGATCGGATGCCAAGCTTCTCCGATAAGGCGACAATATAGGAGGTCCCGTGTGCAAGTTGCATACGTTTAAAATCCCTCGCCAGCTGCAAATCGTAAAGAGTAGGCCATACGACCGTTGCCCTGCCACATTTAAAAATTATGAAACCTACCCACCACATATTTATGGAATGTGTGATTTCTGTTTACACACATTAGGATCCTCGCCGGTGCTACGGAGTTCGTGCACTGTGCTGAGATCATCATTGTGTGATCTAAGAGAGGAGATCGAAGCACTGACGGTGTTGTCCGTAGGCATTGAAGATGGTCCTTTAAATCCAAACCTAATCGAAAGTTTGTAGCTTTCTCTTCTCCGCGTCTTATTTAGCCTTCCTCTATTTCACGCAACTTAGGGCTTCATCAATGTGTGTCCACTACATGGGTGTTCTTCTCACCTCTTGTTCCAGTGATTTGTGTCTGGTTTTTTCCATCGGTTCCATAATCGTGATCTTATTATATCGTTTTACACAAGAACGTCAATTATATCAATGTTGCTTCGGTTAATCAGATAGTTCGTATACTCAAACATACGTGAGAATACCCAGTTTATACGAAACAAAACGTAATTAGACCTACAATTAAGGTCACGGGACACTGTCCTGAGTCTACACAGTAGCTGAAGCCAAAATTTGATTGTTTAACCCCTGTAAGGACAAATTAAGGCCATTTCTTTACAATACTGCTGATAACTTCGAAAAAAAAAAACAGTCGGAAAAGAATGCATTACGCGGCAGGAGTAATACATCAGCATAACAATTAGTGCACTAAAGGTTGATTTTGTAATGTTCTTGGCCGCGGCGGTGGTTCGGATAATTGAAAGTTCTGATAATTGACATTCAGATAATTGACGTTCTATTGTATTCCTTCTATATTATATATAATTTTTTTCCCTCTAACCAGCAGTAATCGAGCTTTCCAGCCCTTTTGGCCCAATGACATGTCATTGCGAGGCTGGGGGGTCAGTGGACTTTCCTTCCAACCCGGTCAGGAGCTTCGCCCCTTCCCATCCACAGAGGGTTTATGTGCACGAGCCGTTCAGGTTATTCAGTCAAATTCCCGGTCGTAAACATTCCTTCAAACGCTGACGCCCGGGCTTGAACCTTGAAAACCTGGTCGCCAGTACAACGTTGTAGCCATTACACCAGCGCGGCTCCCTCTATATTATATTACATTAGACCAAAAATCTTACCAGTGAGCAAGAGTTTTTTTGTTTTATTTTGTTTTTAATAGGGAATTTAAAATTCACGAAAAAAACGTTCGTTCTGTCAAGTTGTGATTCTGTTCCCGTACGCAACACGTGTATCTCATGTCCCTTGTATACAGTACAAAGCGATTGCGATGCCAGGCGTATAATGGTACAGTATATATATAACCTATAATACAGTACATATGTCTTGATAGTCATAATAAACGCCTATGTTACTGGCCTATGTATGTACTGTACTGTACTTACTATCGTTATTTTAATGTGAACTTTCGAAAATACATTACCGTATGTGCACAGTATCTTGGCTATTTAGTCAATACAGGTACACTACAGTATCCCATTGTTACGCACATATAATTACTTTTTTCAAAGCCTTTGTATGATCATTTTTCGTATGTATGATCATTTTTTGACTGAAGTGTGTATTATGTTTTTTACAGTCAAAGGGACATAATCCGAGTTATCGAGACTACAATTTTTTAGGAGTTTGCCTTCTCTTGTATAGAGACACGTTCGGTCTATAATTTCTTGAACGAAGCGTGACCATATCTCCTTATTTGGTAGTATCAGTCAACTGTTGTAGATGCCTGAAACCTTTCTTAACGCTTCTGTTCATGACCATAAAAGGCGCGACTGTATAAGACTTTTATCTCGAATGTTCTTAGAATCGTCTTATTGTGAACGGCGACTCAGAGATTGTCGCTCTGCGCATGTCTCGACTTGGTTTTCGTTTGTTGTTCCGCCCAGCTCGGGCAGTTTAGAAATGGTCTAAGTAGCGAGCAGACGCGACCTGCGTCTTGTGATTTTCTGAGGGAAATACATTGTCTTTGTGAGTTAGTTAGCTAACTAGACTATTTCCCAGTATTATTCAAGCCTGCCTGGAGGCATATGTTCATGGTTGATTTTCCGAAATAAGGTAATTCCTCTTGTATCGAACTTTATGCTATCATCTAGAGGTTCGTCATTTTGTCGCCTTTTTGCTCGCCTGTGTGATTCAAAATGGAGAGGTACTTTGACTAGGATTAAGTCACCGGTATCTTTATACCTGAACTAGTTATATATATATATGGGTCGCTCTAGACCAACAAGACTATTGTCTGTGTTCCAGGATTCGTTATATCAGAGATCACGTCCAAGTCAGATGGTTAGACTTAGGAAGGTTATAAAGGTCGAGCTGACCTGTAATCCATGTATGCTATTCACGTGCAGACAGTAAACGGACTTATTGTATACATCTGATCTGCTAGCATCAGGAAGGGAATAATTATTATTGTCTATGAACATTGTTGAGCTGTAGCTGACACTGTTGCAGAAGTTATATATATTATTTATAAAGCTTCACGAACAAGAACTTTATGATATCTGTTTACCATACAACTATGGAGTATTGAATCCTACATGACTATCAGTTAATATGATTTTGAATGCTGCATTCGTTATACTGTGCTGATGATAACATAAATATCATGACTGTTTTGTGGCGTGCAATAAATGGTATAAAACTAAAGCGAAGTTACCATTTCTATGACTCTACACGTCATGTTGCCTGTGGTGTACCCTGTGAACTGTTCTACTGCAACACACACACACAGCAACATTCTAAATCAGAGAAGACACCTACATCTTGCACTTTAATACCAGGTGTCGATAGGGGTGGCAAGTGGTCGTCAATCTTATAACGGAGCTAACGTACCTGGCATTTTCCCTGGCACACCATTATCATTTCAGCTCAAATCCACCCTTATCATTTTTGGTGGCCAGTTGTTGGTTTAACCGGGCATTTGGCACACCTTTATCATTTTTGGTGGCCATATGTTGGTTTACTCTGATACCAGCTATCAAGGGGGTCAACAAACCCAGACATCATCAGCAGACTACAAGACAACGTTGCAGTTTCTATTCATCACCTTTGATGAAATTTTTTTGAAAGACGCGGCATTACTGACAGTTGTTGATATTTTGAAACTACCCGGCGCTGCTCGGCAGTATTGAAGTTTGTCTACAACTAGAAGGACAAGTACCGAGCGAATGGATTTCCTGATCTGTTAAGAAGAAGGACAAGTGCCGTAACAACTGTTCCGGTCTCAGAGGTACTGTTGCAGATTCAGAAGGTCAAGTTCAGAAGCTGTTTCCTGTCAGAAGCTCATTTCCCTCGTCATGGCTGTCTATGGGAGCAGATGTTAATCAACGTTGGATCTTTATCCTCAGAATGCTGACGACATCCTGTTCTGCACCGTGCTGACGTTTGGGACATATAGAAGTTAAGTGGCCTGTTTTGTTTGTGAACTGTGCCCTTATGTTCTAACTGAGCCTTCTGTCTATCACATTTTTCACACTGTTTACATGTTTATATGTTATATGTTATTTGTATTTGTATATTTATATGTTTATATTTCAGCGGGTTTTCTCGGTTGGGCGGTGTCTTTCAGTAGAAGATACCACGTCACAGAGGTTCTACTGTTAGCGTTTTCGTTAGGGACTGTGCGAATTTCCTACTGTGAAATTTGCTAGCGACAATCGTTGCTATATCTGTTTAGTTGTGACGAGTTGTGCTTTATTTTTGTTTCTTGTATATTTTTTTTTTCTTTTTCTTTTCTCTCTTTCTTTGTGTTTTTTAGTTTCGATTTCGATTGTTTGTATTTGTAGGTCTCCCCTATCTATTATTCAGTTCTTTAAGTATATTTTTGTGTATACACTGTAGCGTCATTTGTTTGTCATATTTTCGCATATTTCTTTTTAGTTTCGCTGTTTATTTATTTGACTTATGCGAATGTTTTCGTTTTGTTTGATCTTTGTTATTGTTTACATTGACTCTGATCTTTGTTGTTGTTTACATTGACTTTGATCTTTGTTGTTGTTTACATTTGACTTTGATCTTTGTTATTGTTTACATTGTTGGTGACCTTTGTTATTGTTTACATTGTCTTGTTATTGTTTGCATAGTTCTTGCATAGTTAGCTTTCACTATTGTTACATATATGCTCATGCACTATTGGTCTATAGTGCACTTATCATAACTAACTGGTGGTTTTTTGCTTATGCACTATTGTAGTGCAGTTATGATAAATAACTGATGGTTATGCACTGATTTGGGTAGTGCACTGATAATTAAGAGGTGACTTGTGATATTATTATACATTTGATAATACAAGTTGGTGTCAAGTCTTGTTTCCCACAGAGATTGGGTAAACATAGTGATTATACAAGCACTTTATTAAGTCTTGTTGCTATTAAGATTGAAATAAGATAATTAATTATTTCAGGTTCTGTACTCACATTTTAGACATCATGTCTACATTTGAGTACTTTATTGAGCAGGGTAAAGCCCTTGGGAAGACAGGTGATAAATTAGAAGAATTTGCGACTGTTCAATATGCCAAGGCATTGAAGTCGGAGGAAAAGAAAATGAAAGAACTAACTGAACAAAAGAGAATAGATGCTGAAAATTTAAAACTGCAGATGCAGGTAGATGAAAAGAGATTACAAATGGAAATGGAAAAACAAAAAAGAGAAGCAGAATCTCAGGAGAAGAGACTTCAGGCTGAGGTTGAAAATAAGAGACTTGAAAAAGAAGCTGAAAATAAGAGACTTGAAATAGAGGCTGAAAATAAAAGATTAGAAAAACAAGCTCAGATTGAAGAAAAAAAGTTACAAGCTCAAGCTGAAGAAAGAAAGTTACAGGCTGAGGCTGAAGAAAGAAAGTTACAGGCTGAGGCTGAAGAAAGAAGGTTACAAAGAGAAGCTGATGAGAGAAAAGCAAAAATGGAGCATGAAGAAAAACTCTTAGCTTTGGAGTTAGAAAAGTTGAAGTTATCTAGTAATGCTAATGATGCTAATAAGGTATCATCTGCTAATAAGTCTAATGCTGTTGATTTCAAGCTTAATTTACCAGCATTCAATGCTTCAATTGATGATATAACATTTTATCTAGATAGATTTGAAAGTGCATGTAAGGTGCATAATATAGATAAAACATTATATGTTTATCATCTGTCCAAGATACTTAGAGGTGATGCTTTGACTTTGTTGAGTATGGTAGATGTGCCTGACAAAAACAACTATGAGGTTGTCAGGGCGGCATTGTTAAAGAAGTACCAACTTAACGAGGACGGATATCGTCTTAAATTTAAAAACATGTTACCAGAAACTGGAGTTGAATTCTCTGAATTCATCTCAGGCATCCGTCTTACTTTTTTACGATGGGTTGAGTTATCTAAAACAGAGAGCACATTTGAAGCTCTTATGGACTTACTACTTAGAGACAAGGTTATGTCTTCTGTTAATGAAGCTTTTCTTTCTTTTCTTCATGAGCGTAAGCCTAAAAACATAAAAGAAATGGAAGAATACTGTAGCCAGTATGTTACTGCGCATCCTCACATAACCATTAGCAACTCTAAAGTAAAAGAAGGTCTGCCAGTTGCTTCGGCAGCACCTTATGGCCCAAATTTTATGCGTAAATTTCAGGGTAGCCAGCAAAATTTCAATAAAAAGAGTAACCGTAATTATGCCCAGAACCATAGTAATCAATTCCAGGGTGATTCTTCTTCCCAGAACTGGAGACAACCGAATACTACACGTTATTCTACTCCGGTTAACTTTAGAAATTTTCACAAAGGTAATCGGTATAGAGGAAAATATTTTTTCAGAGACCTCAATACCAAGATAATAGAGGTTCTCAACAGCATAGAGATGGTAATGACAGTTATGGAAACTGGAACTCAAACCAGGATAAAAATTACAGTAGGGACTTTAATGATAATTGCAGAGGCAATAATGGTCGCGGTAGATCGCAACATAAGAGAAAAAAATATCAACAGACAAACTCTGTTCAACAAGAATCTCAGGGAGCAGATAAACAGGTTAATAATGATAAAGACCATAATGCTATCGGATGCTCATCTTTTGATTTTGGTAGGGCAAATAAATGTATCCAATGCAGTACTTTATTTGATCCGAAAACCGTTAGTACTCTAAGCTGTGGTCATCCTTTGCCCGCTCTTCCTGCTAATGTTGCTCATGATGGGAGAGGTTCTCTTATATTACATAAGGGGCTTGTAAATAGTAATCCAGTCTCAGTGTTGTTTGATTCTGGATGTACTACTGTCGGCGTTAGGCAATCTCTTGTAGATCCATCCTGTGCTACAGGAAAGGTCATCAAATGTGTCACATTTGGTGGCACGTTGGAAAAGTATCCTACTGCTATAATACACATTGCTACTCCTTTCTTCACGGGAGAGGTCCACGCGTGTCTACTTCCAAACCCTATTGCGGACCTTATTATTGGTCGTATTCACGGAGTTAGGGAATGTACCCCACAGCAGATTGCTGTTTGGGAAGAGCAAAACATTGAAGCTACCAATGCGGTGGTCACAAGAGCACATGCTCTGGATCCACCTCAAACTTCATTAACTAATAATGATGAAGTAAATGACCAAGATAGTCACTTGACTATTACACGTGACTCATTTATCAAATTGCAAGAAGAAGATCCTTCTTTACAAAAATTCTTCATTCTAGCAAAAAAAGGTGATCCTAATCAAAATACTAATAGAAAATCTTGGATTTCTATGAAGAACGGCGTACTTGTACGTATGGTACAAGACTCGACTACGTCCACTCATTCACAAATTCTTGTGCCTAAGAGCATGAGATTGCAAATATTGCAACATGCTCATGACTCGCAATGTGCTGGACATATGGGTTTTTCCCGTACAAAGTCGAGGGTTCTTGCGGCTTTCTTTTGGCCATTTGTGAGCAAGGACATACGAATGTACTGTCGCTCTTGCAAAGTATGTCAGGAGGTCAAATCTAAAGGACCACGACATGCTGCGCCTATCCAGGCTGCTGACATTCCTATTCGCCCTTTTCAAAAAATGGCAATAGATATTATCGGTCCTTTTAGAATTAAGTCGGCTAGAGGACATCAATTTATCCTTACATGTGTCGATATGTGCACACGTTGGCCAGAGGCAATACCTCTCAAGAGCATCTCAACTGCTGATATCGCAGACGCTCTTTGGCTGATATTTTCTCGCTTGGGTTTTCCCGGAGAAATATTGTCAGACCATGGCACTCAACTTATATCAGACACTATGTCACAGGTAATGTCTATGCTACACATTAAAAGGTCTCTCAGCAGTATCTATCACCCAATGTCTAATGGGTTGGTCGAACGTTTAAATAGGACTCTGAAAACTTTACTTGGTAAAATAACTGAGGATCATCCTCAGGATTGGGACAGGGTCTTACCCGCGGCTCTCTTTGCGTATAGAGAGGTCCCCAATGAACATACGGGGTTTTCCCCTTTTGAACTTGTCTTTGGCGCGCAACCGCGCGGCCCTATGTCTTTACTTCACGATCTAATCACTGCCGATAATATTAGCGATGAGACTCAATCTTCTTATGAGTACGTCATTGCTCTTAGGCAAAAGATCATCGAGGCATGCAAACTAGCAACTTCGTCTTCCGAATTTGCTAAAGAAAAGGCAAGGCAGTTTGCAAATAAGAATAGATGTCTACGACAACTTTGTCCAGGTGACAAAGCTCTCGTTCTACTTCCTTCAAGGGAGAACAGACTTCTAATTGCATGGAAAGGTCCATATGCAATAGTCTCCAAAATTTCTGATGTCGACTATGTTGTCGATATTGATGGAAAGCATAAAACTTTCCACATAAATATGCTCACGGAATTTTATGAAAGACCTGACTATTTGCAGCCTATTTTCCAGGCAACGGACAATTCTCAAGCACCTCATGGTCAGTACTCATCTCTGTCAGTTATACAGGATGAGGAAACTACTTTTTCTGATGTCAATCTTCCTCTTTCTATGGTCCCACTTTATTCTACGGAATCTTGGAAAAACGTGACCGTTTTTCCAAATCTTTCCGCTGAGGAACATCGACAAGTTTCTTCGATGTTGCAAACATTTCAGGATGTTCTTACAGACATCCCGGGACACACACATGTCATTGAACATGACATTGTGCTAACTGATCATAATCCTATCAGAGTCAGACCCTATCCAATACCTATCCATTTCCAGTCTCAAGTCGAAAAAGAATTGGATGAAATGATACGTTTGGAAATCATTGAACCATCCTCTTCAGCATACTCTTCGTCTATGGTTATTGTTCGAAAGAAGGATAATAACATTCGCATTTGCGTAGATTATCGCAAATTGAACCAAGTTACGAAGTTCGATGCTGAACCTATGCCTTCATTAGAAGAGCTACTCAATAAACTTTCTAATTCTAGATTCTTTACCAAACTAGATTTGTCTAAAGGTTATTGGCAAGTCCCGCTAACTGAACGTGCCAAACCTTTTACAGCTTTTTCTACACCTAGGGGTTTATTCCAATGGAATTTCATGCCTTTTGGTCTTATGAACGCCCCTGCTACATTCGTACGCATGATGCGGCGAATTCTCGCATATCGTACAGATGTCATAGCATACCTAGATGATATCTGTCTATTCAGTGATTCCTGGGAAGATCACTATTTGGGTTTATACGAATTACTGTCTACTCTTCGCGAGTATAACTTGACTGCAAAACCCTCTAAAGCCTTTATAGGATTTAGTGAGATTTCTTTCCTAGGTCATCGTGTTGGTCATGGTCTTTTAAAGACAGAGGACCACAATGTTTCAAAAATACTTAACATTTCGGTCCCTAAGACGAAGAAACAAGTAAGGAGTCTATTAGGTTTGATCCAATTCTACGGACGATTCATTCCGAATCTGTCCTCCATTATGGCACCGCTTTCTACTTTATTGAAGAAAGGGTCGCCTAATCTGATCCGCTGGTCTAAAGAATGTCAATCCTCATTGGACCAGGTTAAAGCCCTATTTTCATCTCCACCTATTCTTAGGTTACCTACTATTGAGAAGACTTTTGTTCTTCGAAGTGACGCCTCGTCAACTGGGATTGGGGCAGCACTAATGCAGGAGTATTCTGATACTCTGCATCCGGTGATGTATATCTCTAGGAAATTAAATGCTGCAGAAAAGAATTACTCGGTTTTAGACCGTGAGTTATTGGCTATGGTATGGTCTATTCTGAAGTTACAAAGATTTCTTCTAGGCGCACATTTCATTGTGGAAACCGACCAGAAAGCGCTTACTGCTATTCAGAGCAAAAACTTGAAGAGCTCGAGGTCCACTCGTTATGCCATAGCTCTTCAACCATTTCATTTCTCGGTTCGAGCTATCCGTGGTTCGGATAATGTAATGGCAGACATTCTGTCCAGATGCCCACACGATTCCACATGATTCTTCTGTCATATATATATATTTCCTGATATACAGTCCAATGTTATAATGACATGTTAGTAGATTTTTTTTTCTCTCACTTTTTTGAGGGGAATTTATAACATTGTACCATGTAATTATCTAAGAAGGCTTAGTTAGTGATATACGGGCCAAAAGATCACTCGGCCACATTTAAATAATATATTCGCATGATTGTATTAAGAGATTTACCAGTTGTCTTTAAGATTTGTGTTATTGATATTTTCGCAGCACATCATTGAAGATGCGAGATTGTGTCCATTGTGGAACTTTGAGGATATCAAGTCCTGTCCTAGATTGGGAGCGGATGATGTCCACATCTTCTTCTATTGAATGTTTTATGTCAACGAAGATCAACACATGTATTACTTATTAATTACTGTTGCTTTATATAATGTAATAAAATAGTGCGGTATATTAATATATTACACCGCTATTTGCAACACATTGTATGATATCATAATAATATATTTAATTTCATATATTGGTATGAGAATAATTTGACTTTCATTATGATGTTGCCATCATTGTGGCGTGTGTTGGTGGCACCTTCCTGGAATATATAAGCGTATACTTAGATAAATTTTTTCTCTAAGGATCTGAGATATGATCTCAGTGTCGCTCCATGCGTTGAGCTAATTTGTTAGGTATATATCCGCGCATCATACGTGCGTTAGGAGCCTAGATTTTTCCGGCTCCAGGATTTTAAAAAAAAAAATGTTTCATTTTTTTCCCCGGGAGGGTGCGGTAATGTTACGCACAAATAATTACTTTTTTCAAAGCCTTTGTATGATCATTTTTCGTATGTATGATCATTTTTTGACTGAAGTGTGTATTATGTTTTTTACAGTCAAAGGGACATAATCCGAGTTATCGAGACTACAATTTTTTAGGAGTTTGCCTTCTCTTGTATAGAGACACGTTCGGTCTATAATTTCTTGAACGAAGCGTGACCATATCTCCTTATTTGGTAGTATCAGTCAACTGTTGTAGATGCCTGAAACCTTTCTTAACGCTTCTGTTCATGACCATAAAAGGCGCGACTGTGTAAGACTTTTATCTCGAATGTTCTTAGAATCGTCTTATTGTGAACGGCGACTCAGAGATTGTCGCTCTGCGCATGTCTCGACTTGGTTTTCGTTTGTTGTTCCGCCCAGCTCGGGCAGTTTAGAAATGGTCTAAGTAGCGAGCAGACGCGACCTGCGTCTTGTGATTTTCTGAGGGAAATACATTGTCTTTGTGAGTTAGTTAGCTAACTAGACTATTTCCCAGTATTATTCAAGCCTGCCTGGAGGCATATGTTCATGGTTGATTTTCCGAAATAAGGTAATTCCTCTTGTATCGAACTTTATGCTATCATCTAGAGGTTCGTCATTTTGTCGCCTTTTTGCTCGCCTGTGTGATTCAAAATGGAGAGGTACTTTGACTAGGATTAAGTCACCGGTATCTTTATACCTGAACTAGTTATATATATATATGGGTCGCTCTAGACCAACAAGACTATTGTCTGTGTTCCAGGATTCGTTATATCAGAGATCACGTCCAAGTCAGATGGTTAGACTTAGGAAGGTTATAAAGGTCGAGCTGACCTGTAATCCATGTATGCTATTCACGTGCAGACAGTAAACGGACTTATTGTATACATCTGATCTGCTAGCATCAGGAAGGGAATAATTATTATTGTCTATGAACATTGTTGAGCTGTAGCTGACACTGTTGCAGAAGTTATATATATTATTTATAAAGCTTCACGAACCAGAACTTTATGATATCTGTTTACCATACAACTATTCAGTATTGAATCCTACATGACTATCAGTTAATATGATTTTGAATGCTGCATTCGTTATACTGTGCTGATGATAACATAAATATCATGACTGTTTTGTGGCGTGCAATAAATGGTATAAAACTAAAGCGAAGTTACCATTTCTATGACTCTACACGTCATGTTGCCTGTGGTGTACCCTGTGAACTGTTCTACTGCAACACACACACAGCAACATTCTAAATCAGAGAAGACACCTACATCTTGCACTTTAATACCAGGTGTCGATAGGGGTGGCAAGTGGTCGTCAATCTTATAACGGAGCTAACGTACCTGGCATTTTCCCTGGCACACCATTATCATTTCAGCTCAAATTCACCCTTATCACCCATATAACTTTGCTAAGTATAAAGTATGGTGTTCGCACAACGTCCAAATCGCATAACGTCCTATTACACAGAACGTATCGTGCACGTTAAGAGGCGCATGACTGTATAAGGGAGCCTCGCTGATGTAATGGTTTCTTGCTGACTTCGCATTTCGCGCCCTACCACAGCGTTTGTGTAGCTGGCGAGTCCCTTTTCAGGGAAAGTCCTTCTCAGGGCTTCATGCTAGCAGATGGATAATATTAGTCCTTTTCAGGACCGTATCTATCAACGCTGGATGGGCTAGCAATCCTGTTAGATTGCACAAGACTTCACATATAACCGGTGTTTCGCTGAACAATAAGGTAGTACGGGTAGCGTTGACGTAGCTGGTGAGTCCTTTTTAGAGCAAGTCCTTTTCAGGGCTTTATGCTAGCAGGTGGATAATATTAGACCTTTTCAGGACTTAGTATCTATCAACACAGACCGGGCTAGCAGTCCTTTTCATGGCTTTTTCATGCTAGCTGATAGAACCTAGTAGTCCTTTTCAGGGCTTAGAGTTTATCAACACATCGCTTCAGTTAACAGAGTTTATTTATTTTTGACTGGCAAATTGCGCTCTGATATAACCAATTAGGTTGAAAGGAACGCGCCTCGCCACAAGAAGGTAAAACCTGCAAACTAAAAATTAAAAAAGGAATGGTTACAATGCGGTGGCGATCGGGTTATCCACGTTCAATCCCGGGCGAGTACATTTGAAAATGTGTCGTTGACCGGGATTTGGACTGGATTAATTCGAGCCCTGGCGAGGACATTTGAAGGCGTCGTCGACCATTGACTGGAATTACCTGAACGGCTCCTGAGCAGACCCTCAGTTCTAATGGGTACTCTCCGAAGACGGCTAGTATCTGCCTGAATGGCGAGAAGACACTTGTCAGCGTAGAGGGAAAATAGGATACTCACGTAAAATCAGTCTCAGGTTTGACATACTAACCTGAGATTTCGCCTCGAGTAATAGTGGGCGTACGTTTAAAAAAACACAGACCAATGAGCGGGTGTTTGGGTGGAAATTTTTGATAACGGAATAACATTTATTCCGCCATCTTGTGATCATGCATTTCATTCTTTTTCTATTATTTTTTCTATCGTTTATTCTTTCTCTATAATATCATCTACAAGTCGCGCGTGTTTTATTTTAACTTGTACGTTTTTTTCCCATTTAGTTAAACGCTTTAAAAAATATCTCCATGTTTTCTATCTTCCCTAATAAGAACGCGGTGCAACAGCCGCACCTGCCCCGTCCTCCTTGCACAGAAGACTTATTGTGATCCTCCACTGGCGTTAACAGAATGTCGCAAATTAATTCTTGCGAAGAAGCCCTTGAGGATAGTTTCAAGCCACGCTAGTTAACTTTATTAACACAGTAAATATTTTCTTTTTCAAAATTTACTTCCGCTGATGCAGTTAAGTGCACGTGACGGCCATGTCCGAGCTTATGTATGTCGATAGAATTATATTTACTTCAACATGTGTACAGTCCAGTTGATACCACTTCATTGCAATATTCTAGGCAACGAAGAGGCAGATCAACTTGCTAAAGAAGCTAAAGATGGGGGAGCACTGGAAAAAAAACGATATAGAGACAACTTATGAAATGGCTAAAACAACCATAAAAGCCATATTTAAATCCAACTGGGACCGAGGTCATCCAGGTCACATCAAATATTATGCATATCACCATCTATCTAGGCGAGAAAACGTCATCATTTTCTCTTACGTACTGGACACAATGGGAGCCGCTATAGCATAGTGGTAAGTGCACTGGCTTCCTAGCTTAGAGGTCCATGGTTCGATCTCCAGATGAGGTGGGTTTATTTTAGGCCGCAAACAGCTCCTGGGTCGAACCAGCCCCAATCGGGTACCAGAGCAACTCTGGGAAGGTTAAGGCGGCCGACGTGATGCTGACCACATCACCCCTAGTTTGCCGATGATCGAGAAAATATGGGCCTAACACTGTATTCCCAATATGCCCCAATGGGCGTGTAACGGGATCCTTTACCTTTACCTTTTACTGGACACAACAAGTTGAGGTACCATCTATATCACAAGTACAGGATTCATACAACAGATCTCTGCTCCTGTGGCACCAGCTCCATGACAGCCGAACATCTTCTCCAGTCCGGTCCAACTTACATCAGTGAACTGATTGGCACATGGCAACAACCCACTTCACTCATCGAAAAACTGTTTGGAGATGTCAGGAACCTTGAGCTGACTACTACCATTATTAGAGTCATAAATATAGAAGTCTAAAGGCGAACGAAGAAGAATATTTACTAGACTGACAAGTTAGGTGAGCTTTCCGGTCCTTCGAGGACGCCATGTTGGTCTGCTAAAAGACGACTCCGGTCGTCCGTAGTGATTATCAGTTTGCTCAGTAACTCTCTGCAAAACTACAGTAATTATTATCCTATATATAAAATCCCCGCTTTTTATGTCAGTGCGTAATGCTAAGGGGTGCAACTTTGGTTGAAAGTTAGAGATTAAATGTATTGTTTCCCTTATATGTACTCTCCCGAAAATAGTAACACTTACCAAAGAAGAATGTGCAAATTAAGGTGTGCACAAAAATATATTTATAGAATGTGTGATCCTGTATACACACATTGGGATCCTCGCTGCTGTTACGTAGTTCGTGTACTGTGGTGATGCACAGTGGTTTTTTCAAATACTTTTGAATAAGTAAAATTGCCATTAGGCATTGATGCTTTTCAATTTAATTCCCGTCTTATGACGGGCTTTTACACTAGTTAATTAATAATATACGTCTTAAAATAATGCTTGTTCAGTGTCTGACAACCACAGGCAGCTCTTGGGTGGTGCGAGTGGTGGTGCTGCACTGGTCGCCGTCTTCAGGGAGGAGCCGACATTATTTAAAAAAATATTTTAAAATAGGCAGTCCCATAGCAGTTACTGCAATAGGGGAGTGAAGTGACGTCACTATACTAGGTCCACCATCGAGAAGAGGGGTGACCAGTTCTCTTCCTCGCTGCTTTTTCCTTCCCTATGTCAAGAGCAAAGTCAGGTACCCATTTACAGCTGGGTAGACTGGAGCGTTTCGACACTGTCAATCGAATCCCGGCACCTGTGCCGCGAGAGTAATGGGCTTTAACCAGCTGCGGAAATTATAGTGTGATTAAACTCAGTAGTATGACAATGAACTTCATGAGAGAACAATGCAGTACGGGAAATTGTCGCCAAAATGGGACTTCGCACCACCTTGACAAATCCCTATAGCTGGCTTTTGGGCGGTGCGAATTATGTGGCTGCACTGGTGCCGCCTTCGAAAGGGAAGTAGGGCGGCGAAATAAAAACAAGAAGACAATAAGAAAATTATCGTGTGACCCAACTCAATAGTAGAAAATTGACTCTCGTAAGAGAACAATACAGTACGGGCGCTTGCGACACAACGAGACCCTGGCACACCACCTTGAAAAATCTTTACTGAGAACTACATGAGTTGTCTTATTTTTTTAAGTATAATTAAAACAGAATTCACTGATACAACATAGATTAAATTAATGTAACATCTATGGCTGAGCTGCTTTATGTTCACGCAATTACACTAGTCAACAAATTTTCAAAAGTTATTTGTACCAGAAATTAAATATACCATTTCTTATTGATTTTGACATGCTGATTTCAAATATCATAATGAAATTCACCAATTTACTCTGTTTTTTTTTAAATGATGAATTTACATTACAGTAATACAAATAATGTATGCTTGTTTAATTCTCTGGGGTGAACAGCTAGTCTTTCTACTTTAGCATTATAAAAATTGTGGTTACATACTCAATTAATTGATATTTCAACATAAAATGATAGAAAAAATAAAAACATTATTTAAAGTTCACATATCATGTTTTAAAAAGGCACATTTGAACCCATTCCGTCATTATTCAGTCGCTGTTCGAGCTCTCTTTGCTTGCTTCTTGTAGTCAATCGATGAGGTGTCTCTTGTCACAGTCCAACAGTAATCAGCAAGCATTGAAGGGCTCCAATTGCCTTGATACCTTGTCTCCATAGCAGCAATGTCCTGGTGAAATCGTTCACCATGCTCATCACTGACCACTCCACAGTTTGACGTAAAGAAATCCAGATGAGAATCCAGAAAATGAATTTTCAAAGACATGTTGCAGCCAAGACTCTTATACTTCAGAAGGAGATTATCTACAATTTCATTGTAATTATCAGATCTGTTGTTTCCAAGAAAATTGTCCACCACTGACTTAAATGCTAGCCATGCTGCTTTTTCCTTGCCATGCAACACGCAAAGAAACTCGTCATCATGAAGAAGTTTTCGAATTTGCGGATTAACAAATACTCCCTCTCTTATTTTAGCTTCACTCAGTCTTGGAAATTTTCTGATGAGGTATTTGAAAGCCTCATCGGTTTTCTCCATTGCCTTGACAAAGTTTTTCATGAGACCCAGCTTAATGTGCAAGGGTGGCAACAAAATCTTGCTGGTGTCGACAAGTGCTGGGTTCTCAACGTTCTTACTGCCAGGCTGCAAATACTGCCTGATTGGCCAATGTCTTCTGATGTAATGGTCACTTCGTGCACGGCTATCCCACTCACAGAGAAAGCAACAGTACTTGGTGTATCCACCCTGTAGTCCAAGCAAAAGAGCGACCATTTTTAAGTCACCGCAAAGTGACCAATGAGGATGATTGTAGTTTATACACTTCAAAAGCTGCTTAATGTTTTCATAAGTTTCTTTCATATGAACAGCGTGACCAACTGGAATTGACGGTAACACATTACCATTATTCAACAAAACAGCTTTAAGACTCGTCTTGGGTGAATCAATGAAAAGCCTCCACTCTTCCGGTATGTAATTGATTTTGAGGGATGCCATTAAACCAGAAATGTTGTGGCACGCAGAAAGGTCACCCTCTTTGAAAAAGAATGTAATAAGCGGCTTCTGGCGGTTCCTATACACAGAAATTGTAACATCTTCTGCCAGGAGGTTCCACTGTTGCAATCTGGAACCCAAAACCTCCGCCTTGTTCTTCGGTAAATTCAGATCTCTTACAAGATCATTCAGTTCACCTTGGGTTATTAAGTGTGGTTTAGTGGATGTAGTTGTCGTGGAATATTCTAATCCACATATATAAATTATCAGGTAAATATAAAGCCTAACAAATAAATTCTAATAAAGAAAAGAGCAATGGTAAAATAACAGTGCTGTCACAATGACTGTACTCGAAATCCCCCTTGTTTTCTGCTTCGTCCGCAAATTGTAACGCTTTCACGTTGATAGTAAAAGCCTACTATATTATTACCCGCTTTCTTCAATGAAACGTGTACTAAACTTGAGATACGCAAGCTGAACAATGACCTAAATTTAATATTTCATTCATCCCATACACAGCGTAACTAAAAGACAGATAAAGCAGGATAGAGAGAAGGGAGAAGCAGAAAGCCGAACACGTGCAACACTAAACACGCGTCGCGCGATACACAATTGCTGCCATCACGCGTGTAAGGCCACATGCACTAACTTTTTTTCAGACGGACAGTGATAAAAACACTAACCTTCCCAGAGTTAGGTTTTAAAATCCTGAAAAACGCTTATTAGAAAAGATAACATTAGATGGGTTTACGTTTGAAAACATTACAGTACCCAGACAGCACATCTTCGAAACAGGAGGTAGAAGAAATTGCATATTTTGAACGCAGCCACTTAGCTCTTTTAAATTTGTATATTTGGGTTCCTTAGGGCTTGCTGACAAAGAATATGTAAAACGTTACGCAAATAGTCTAGGAATTAATAAATTATAACCAAAATAAAATAGTGGGGATGCCTGACAGCATGAAATCATTTCTGCTCCTAAAATTTTTTTATAACGTGTTTGAAAAAACCTTACGTTACGGAAATAGCCTACCATGTTAACTCCTAATTTATTGGAGCGCAACAAATATAAGACTAAACACGATTGGTCGGGCTATAAATACTATCTTGCGTTGTTATGGGAAACGAATAGAAGGGGTATTTTTTTGAAAAGATGTGGAGACGTGGTTTCATTGGTTAGAGCTGCGAATATACACAATTCAGAGCGTTAGTTCGAGACCACTAGTTCAAATAAGCTTGATGAAGCAACAGTGCGTTGACGCCAGCTCATATTTTTGCTAAATAAAAGCCTGGAACATAAGCAGATGGGAATTTGTGCCAGTATTTGTGCCAGAATTCATTGCTAGTCAACGTATCTGTGTATTTCCATGAATTGTGGGACTGTGGTCTTATGGTATTGAGCAGCACCTGGTCAGAGCTTTGCTGAATCCAGAGTCGGACAGCATACTCCTTGGTCCATTTAGCTATCAGTGAGGTGTCTCCAGAGCCCAGGGGAGAAATCGAGCAGAGGAGTCTTTTCCTGCCGCCATCACGCAAGATAAGCTGATGTGGCCAGCTGAGCTCAACATTATGTACCCCCATCTTAAAATGACAGTGTAAAATACAATTAAGAGGGGAATTTAATTGTTTTAATATCAGGAACTGAGAACATCTCCAATACTAGTTCCAATAAAGACAAACTATTGAAGTCATGATGACAAATACCAACAGAGCTTGAACAAAACAAAACCAGTATTACCTCATATTACTACTACACAACTGACACACATAGGATACTATTAAAAATATATGTCACTACAATATTCATATTGATAAATTCTGTACATATAACTTGTAATTAAAATTGATTGTGATTCCTGGTTCCCTTGTATTTGAATCAGGACACATATACATTCATGACAGCAATGAATACATATTGTTATTTGAAAAGTTATCAGTGACTCCTTTAAGATATCCTTGTAGAGTGTTTTATGTATGTGAGTGTCACAGTGTTGTCAAGTGTAGTGGAATAAATTAAATTGTTTATCTGTCTGTTGTTGATTTGACTTACACTTCATCATACACATACCCTAGACATATAACGTAGTCATCACACTATTCCAGAATAATTCTGACTGAGGTATACATATGTGGCAGCAAGTAAGGTTATATATAATACACTACTCTTATTAGATATATATATACCTTCACAGCTGATCTCAGTCAGTACACTAAGTCCCCTATAAATATTTATAACATCCCACTTCACCACATATATTGGGGGCTCGCTCTTGGGATTTTGAATCTTTACCTATTAAAAATATTGGGGGTAATTCACTTCAGGGAATATAAGAATTAAAAGGTATCCTTGGGTGGAATTAAATAAGGTTGAGCTCACGGTGCCTGTGTTGTCCATTAGATATATATTTAGAGATTGAATTGTTGGTTAGACATTGTATAAATTTACCTGATAGACAATGGCGGACCTGGCCAAATTTCGATCTGCTGCTGTTCAGACTGCAAAAGAGTTAGGATTAGATGGGCAAGTTATGGTTGCCTATGTCACTACGGAATGTGACAAATTTATTGAACGCGAAGAAAGAAGGTTTGAAGCCGAAAGAAAGTTAGAGGCTGAAAGGGAAATTAAGAAGTTACAGATTGAGGCTGAGGCTAAGAAATTGGAGGCAGAAAGAGAAGACAAAAGATTGGCTGCAGAAAGGGAAGAGAAGAAATTAGATGCAGAAAGGGAAGAGAAGAAATTAGCTGCAGAAAGGGAAGAGAAGAAATTAGCTGCAGAAAGGGAAGCAGAAGAAAGAAGATTGACTGCAGAAAGGGAAGAGAAGAAATTAGCTGCAGAAAGGGAAGCAGAAGATAAAAGATTACAAAGGGAACATGAGTTACGACTAAGGGAGTTTGAGTTTCAAGGCCATGCTCCTGAAAATGGTGCCAGTCCCTTTGCCTCTGATGCCACTGCTAGCCAAGGAGCCTCAACCTCAGCTATGAATTTTCATTTAGATCATTTTGTTGAGAAAGACGATGATATAGAGAGCTATCTAAATAGGTATGAACTATTAGCTACCACGTATGGGTTAGAGAGAGAAAGGTGGAGCTTAAAGTTATCTCAAGGACTTCGTGGGGCAGCTTATGAAGTTTTTGCAAAAATGAGCAGAGGTGATCAGGAAAATTATGACATGCTAAAGCAGGCTCTTTTGTTAAGATATGAAAAGAATGCAGAATTTTATAGGAAAAAATTTAGGAATGCTAAACTACTGTCAGGTGAAACCTATCACCAGTTCTCTGCACGAATAGAGACATACTTGGAGAAATGGACTTCTCTGGGGAAAACCCAAGATCTTAAGGAAATGGTCCTTATAGAGCAATTAAGAGAGTCCATGGCTCCAGACCTGAGAAAGTTTCTCATGGAACAAGGTGCAGAGAGGCTGGGTGAGTTGCTAAATGTTGCTGAAAGGTATCAAGCAGCTCAAGCAGAGGTAACAGGTAATAAAAAGAAACAAGTGGATAACTTTAGGGCACCACAGAACTTTAATAAATTTGATCCTAGGGATCAAAACAAAGGTAAGCACCAATTTGATAGGCCATGGTATGAAAATAAAAATAAATTCCCACAATTCGATGAAAGGAAATATGATGAAAGAAAATCTTTCAACCAAGGAAAAAGGTGGTGTAAAAATTGTAAGATGAACAATCATGACACTGACCATTGTAGAAGGAAACCTCCTCATTGTGCTGCTATGACATCGGGGAAAAAGGAAAAGAAGGTCAAACCTGAAGAATTACAGGAACCATACCACCCCCCAGTGTGTGAAGATGTCATCTGTAATGGTGTCACTATAAGGTGTTTATATGATACCGGTTTAGATTACGATTCCGTTGTGAGTTCTCACCTGGTGCAGGCCGATCAATACACCACAGAAACAGTGGAGATTCAAACTGCAACCAAGGATGTAGCTACCATGACACTTCCCGTCGCCCGAATAAAAGTGAAAACGCGATATGTGGAAGGAATCATAAAAGCAGCAGTGATAAATGAGCCAATCTACCCTCTAATATTGGGGTGTAGATATGTCTTCTTGGGGAATCCCAAGAGACCTGTGATATTGGCAACAGTGCAGACCAGATCACAGTCAAAAAAGGAGGAGGATAATCCCATAAATACTCACCCAGATGAGATGAGGAAGGCACAGGCTGAGGACAAAACACTCAAGCCATGTTTCAAGAAGTTGCCCAAATCTCATACACCTCCAGGCAAGGGAGAGTTTTATATGAAGAACAAACTGATATATAGGAAGGCTGGATCTGAATCCAATGGTCACGGACAGCTGGTCCTTCCCACTTCATATAGGACTAAAGTGTTGGAACTAGGGCATGCGATTCCCTTCAGTGGTCATATGGGAATCAGCGCAACAGGACAGCGAATAGCTTGTCACTATTTCTGGCCAGGAATAACTGAAGATATCAAACGATATGTAAAATCCTGTCCAGAGTGCCAACGAGTAGCACCTAAACATTGGACTGCACCAGCAACTCTGGGGGAAATGCCCATAGTGGGAACACCCTTTGAGAGAGTTGCCGTGGATCTTGTGGGACCTCTCACCCGAACCAAGAGAAGGAACAGCTACATTCTGACTCTGGTGGACACTTGTTCTATGTGGGGAGAGGCAGTAGCCCTGTCATCGATTGATTCTAAACATGTGGCAGAGGCATTGCTCACAATTTTCACAAGGTTAGGCTTTCCCAATCAAATCTTGACTGATAATGGCTCTCAGTTCAAGGGGAAACTAACTGAAGAAGTTTTCAGGATCTTCCAGGCCAAACACTTCCATTGTAGTGTGTATCATCCCCAAGGGAACGGCCAAGTGGAAAGATTTAACGGCACATTGATGTCGATCCTGAGAAAGTTGGCACACGAAAAACCAGATACATGGGACCAGTACCTGCACGCCGCCCTCTTTGCTTATCGGGAGGTACCCCATAGTTCAACCGGTATGGCCCCGGCAACATTATTGTTTGGAAGGCCAATAAAAGGTCCACTCGAAGCTTTGTTAAGAACGTGGACTGATGAAAAGGCAGAGGAAAACATTACATCTTCATACCAATATGTGAATGAGCTGACCACTCGTTTAAAAACTGGCTGGAAACTTGCCAATGAAAATTTGAAACAAGCCAGGAAGAAACATGCTGCCTATTATAACAGGAAGGCGAAAGACAGAAATTTGGCTGTGGGAGAGAAAGTACTGCTTCTTTTGCCCGGGAGTCAGAATAAGTTACAAATTGGATGGCAGGGTCCATATACAGTTTTAGAGAAGGTGTCTAGAACAAATTATAAGATAGATAAGAAGGGGAAAGAAAAAATCTATCATGTGAATCTCCTGAAGAAATATTTGGAAAGAGAACATCAGGAAGAGACACACTTGTTGACCTTGTCCATCGCCATGGAGATGAAAAAGGAACCACTTTCATCATTTGAATATCCATTACACCCCTGTGAGACAGCAGCACAGGTGAAAATCAGTACACATTTAACGAAAACTCAGAAAGAGAGAGTGCAACAGGTTCTAAATAATCATGCAGAGGTGTTAACAGACCGACCAGGGCATACAAACCTATTGGAATATGATATGAAACTGATAGACCCCACACCTGTCTGTATGAAACCATATTCGATTCCGTTTGCTAAGGAGAAAGCTTTGAAGGAAGAGATAGACTATCTGTTGAAGGAAGGAATTATTTCGCACAGTGAATCTTCGTATAGTTCCGGTGTTGTACTCGTAAGGAAGCCCTCTGGAGAACATAGACTCTGTATAGATTACAGGAGACTGAATGCTATTACAGAAGGACAGGTGGATCCATTGCCGGATACAAATCAGCTGTTTGCCAGACTAAATAAAGCTAAATATTTCTCAAAAGTGGATCTGAGTAAAGGATACTATCAGATTCCAGTAAAGCCTGAGGTTAGACCATACCTAGCTTTTAGTACCTCAGAAGGGCACTATGAGTTTAATAGATTGCCATTTGGATTGAAGAATGCGCCTAGTGTCTTCTCTAGAATGATGAGAAAATTATTGGATCCTCTGAATAATCCCTGTATAACAAATTTCATGGATGATATCCTTATAGCAACAGAAACATTTGAGGAACACATTGACTCTCTGAACATGCTGTTTAATCGACTTAGGGAGGCAAATTTAACAGCCCGACCAACCAAATGTTGCGTTGGATGTAAAGAATTGGAATTTTTGGGACACACAGTTTATCAGGGAAACATGACCCCTGACCCAAAGAATTTAGAGAAACTACAGAAAGCCCCGAGACCACAAACCAAGAAGGACGTGAGATCCTTTGTCTCATTATGTGGTTTCTACCAGAAGTATATCAAAAACTTTAATTCCATATGTGCACCGTTAACTGATTTGACACGTAAAGGACATCCAGATCGCATTACATGGACACCACAATGTGAAATGACTTACCAAGAATTGAAGGAAAAGCTCACAAGTAAACCCATTTTGAAATTACCTGACTTAAGTCAAGAATTCATAGTAAGGACGGATGCAAGTAATATTGGGTTAGGTGCAACTCTACTACAGAAATCAGATGCATTGGATGGGGAATTAAGCCCAGTGGCATATGCTAGCAGAAAGTTGAATAAAGCTGAAATCAACTACTCAACTAGCGAAAAAGAATGTCTTGCAGTAATATGGGCAATAAAGAAATTCAATATTTATCTGTATGGGAAGGCATTTAAGTTGCAAACAGACCACAAACCTTTATCGTTTCTAGCACAGGCTAGGCATGAGAACTCTAGGTTACTCCGATGGTCTTTACTTTTGGCTCCATATAATTTTAGCATTGAGTATATATCTGGAAAAACAAATTTGGGAGCGGATTTTTTAAGCCGCCATCCGTGTGATGAGAATCACCGTAAACCCCAGAAATAATAATAAATTTCTCTATGTGTATATAGAATAAAGGACTGACATATAATGTCTGTTTTAAGAGGGGAGATGTCGTGGAATATTCTAATCCACATATATAAATTATCAGGTAAATATAAAGCCTAACAAATACATTTAATAAAGAAAAGAGCAATGGTAAAATAACAGTGCTGTCACAATGACTGTACTCGAAATCCCCCTTGTTTTCTGCTTCGTCTGCAAATTGTAACGCTTTCACGTTGATAGTAAAAGCCTACTATATTATTACCCGCTTTCTTCAATGAAACGTGTACTAAACTTGAGATACGCAAGCTGAACAATGACCTAAATTTAATATTTCATTCATCCCATACACAGCGTAACTAAAAGACAGATAAAGCAGGATAGAGAGAAGGGAGAAGCAGAAAGCCGAACACGTGCAACACTAAACACGCGTCGCGCGATACACAATTGCTGCCATCACGCGTGTAAGGCCACATGCACTAACTTTTTTTCAGACAGACAGTGATAAAAACACTAACCTTCCCAGAGTTAGGTTTTAAAATCCTGAAAAACGCTTATTAGAAAAGATAACATTAGATGGGTTTACGTTTGAAAACATTACAGTACCCAGACAGCACATCTTCGAAACAGGAGGTAGAAGAAATTGCATATTTTGAACGCAGCCACTTAGCTCTTTTAAATTTGTATATTTGGGTTCCTTAGGGCTTGCTGACAAAGAATATGTAAAACGTTGCGCAAATAGTCTAGGAATTAATAAATTATCTTCTTCTTCTTCTTTGATCCATAACCGCCAACCGTCAAAGCAGTCAGCGGCCATCACGCCTGGTGGCGTCTTGTAGGGCAGCAACAAATTGATTCCACTTTGCTCGGTCGGCGGCCATCCTTCGTACAGTGCCCCAACTGTGGTTCATTCTTTGCATCTCAGCTTCCACAGTTCTCCGCCAAGTTGTTTTTGGTCGGCCTCTCTTTCGCTTTCCCTCGGGGGTCCATAGCATAGCTGTTCTTGCGATGGTATCAGGGTCCCTTCTGAGGACATGGCCAACCCAACTCCAGCGTCTGCCAGCTATGATGGTGTGCATGTCCTCCTGGTTACTCCGAATAAGTAGTTCTTGGTTGCTGATGGTGTTTGGCCAAAAGATTCGGAGAATTTTCCTTAGGCAGATTGTGTGGAAGGAGGACAGTTTCGACATTTCCTTCTCTGTTACTCTCCAACATTCCGCACCATAGAGAAGCACAGAAAGTACGCAGCTCTCATACAGTCTTAATTTGGTGTTTGTGCTGTACTGGGAAGACTTCCAAATGTTGTTGAGAATAGCAAAGGCTGTTCTCGCTTTATTCATTCTGTTGTTAATGTCCTTGCTTGTTCCGCCGTCAGGTGTTACTATGCTTCCTAGGTAAGTAAATGTGTCTGTCTGTTCTAACTTCTGGTTCCTTACTGTTATTGGCTCAGGATTGCCCACATTTAGTGTCATGACCTCTGTCTTCTTCAGATTGATGTTCAGGCCAACCTGCTGGCCATACTTATTCAGTCTATCAGTTTTGTCTTGAATGTGTTGGTGTGAATGCGCGAGCAGTGCAATGTCATCTGCATATTCCAAATCTTCCAGTGTAGAAAACGTTGTCCATCTAATTCCTCTTGGACTGCCCTCTGTTGTCTGGCGCATCACCCAATCTATGACTGTCAAAAATAATGTTGTTGATAAGGGGCATCCCTGTCGTACTCCTGTTTTCACTTCGAAAGTTACATTACTCGATCCAACACTGCACGTAAAGTTAGAATAGAGGCTTTTTATAATGGAAACAATGCGGCTGGGAATTCCATAAGCCCTCAGAATTTTCCATAGGCTGTCCCTGTGTATGCTGTCGAAAGCCTTTTCAAAATCAACAAAGTTAATGTACAGCTGTCTCTGCCATTCTGAGCACTGCTCTATAATGTTCCTGAGGGCAAATATATGATCTGCACATCTTCTGTTCTTTCTGAAGCCCGCTTGTTCTTTCCTCAGTTTATGGTCAACTGCTTTTGAAATTCTCTGGATGATTATCCTGCCTAGTATTTTGCTGGGAACTGAGAGGAGGGTAATTCCTCTCCAGTTGTTGCAGTCTGCAAGGTCGCCCTTCTTGGGCAATTTGACAATTGTTCCTTTACTCCACTCTGTTGGTGTTGTCTCAGTTTCCCAGACTTGTGCAAATAGTGGTTCTAATAGTTCTGCTGCTAGTTCAGGGTCTGTCTTGAATAGCTCAGCATTCAGATTGTCGTGACCAGGCGCTTTTCCATTTTTTAGCCCTTTGATAGCTGTGATAATTTCTTCTTTTCGTGGAATGTCTGTATTTACGTCTAAGTCACTTTCAGCCTCAGGAACATTCAGCTGAGTCTCTGGTGGTTCCTTATTCAGTGTTTCTCTGAAGTGCTCTGCCCACCTTGTTTCCTGCCCCTGTGCTGTGGTGATGAGATTTCCTTGCTTGTCTCTTACTAACGTTATGTTGTTTGCACCTCGTTTTCCACTGATAGCTTTAGTTATTTTATAAACTGTGCTTTGTTCATTTCTCAGTGCTGCCTCTTCTGCCTGTCTTGCAAGGTCATCCAGAAATGTCCTTTTGTTAGCACGGGTTTGACGTTTTACTTCCTTGTCCAGCTGACTGTACTGTTCACTATATATTGCCTTTAACCTGGGAGACTTAGCTTCTGTTTTCTTCCTTTTCATTTCCTTTCTCTTCGCTATGGTGTTTAGCGTTTCTGGTGTTATCCAGTCTTGGCTCTTTCTTTCCTGGAATCCCAAGCATGACTTGCTGCTTTCTTTATATATTGTTGAGATGGTGTTGAATTTCTGGTCCACATCGTCGGTCTCTGTTCTTTCCTGGCTTTTGGTAATCAGATATCGTCTCTTTACGTCGACCACAAACGCTTTTCTGGTGAGGGGGTCCTTAAGTTTCGTGATGTTGTATCTTTTCTGTTTGACTGCAACTGGTCCAGCAGCTCTGAGTTTCACCTTCAGTCTTGCTACTACTAGGTGATGATCACTTCCCACATCTGCGCCTCTTCTTACTTTCACGTCTTGTAGTGCATGTCTCCATCTGCCATTGATCATTATGTGATCTATCTGGTTTTTGTCTCGTCCGTTTGGTGATTCCCATGTTAACTTGTGCACTTCTTTGTGTTGAAAAAGTGTTCCTCCGATGACCAGGTTGTTAATACTGCAGAAGCTTATTAATTTGTCCCCATTCTCATTTACTGTTCCACTGCCGCATTTCCCCATTACTCTTTCGTTATAATTATTGTGTGTTCCAACTTTCGCATTTAGGTCTCCCATTACTATAATAAGATCGTACCTGGGTACAGTTTCCATTTCCTTTTGTACCTGTTGATAGAACTCGTCCTTGATCTCTTCGTCGCTGTCATTTGTTGGTGCATAACATTGTATAATTGTGGTGTTGGTGAATCTCCCTCTCAGTCTTGCTCTTATTAGTCTGTTGTTAATGGGTTTCCATTCCAGTAGAGACCTTTCCATTCCTTTCTTAAGGATAATGGCTACACCTTCGTTGTGCTGACCGTCCTCTCTACCAGAATAAAGTACTGTTTCCCCTGTAGCTGTTTTTATTCTCCCCATCCCTGTCCATCTGCTCTCGCTTATTCCCAGGATATGTAGTTTGTAATTCCTCATCTCTGCTGTAATCTGTCTCAGCTTTCCTGCCTCGTTCATAGTTCTGACATTCCAAAAACCAATTCTGGTTTCGTGTTTTGCGGTCTGGGCATCCGTTTTCATGCCAGTGGCTTCCTTTCGGCTTTCACCACTGTCAGTCATACGAGCCTGAGACTCCGGATGTCCGTCCCGCATCAAAGTATTTCCATTTATTGCTGTTTCCGTAACGTGTGTGATTTTTTACACAGACAGGGGTGTCGGCCCTGTGCTAAAACCCCCAACCTGGAGGACCAGGGTACCAGCTTTTGTCTGACCCCTACCCACGCAGACCAGTCCAGCATGGTTGAACCTACCAGGAGTAAAACTCCCACTGGCATAGCTCTGGGGATTGTCAGGGTACACAAGCTGCCATACCGCTACAAGTGGGGATGCATGACAGCATGAAATCATTTCTGCTCCTAAAATTTTTTTATAACGTGTTTGAAAAAACCTTACGTTACGGAAATAGCCTACCATGTTAACTCCTAATTGATTGGAGCGCAACAAATATAAGACTAAACACGATTGGTCGGGCTATAAATACTATCTTGCGTTGTTATGGGAAACGAATAGAAGGGGTATTTTTTTGAAAAGATGTGGAGACGTGGTTTCATTGGTTAGAGCTGCGAATATACACAATTCAGAGCGTTAGTTCGAGACCACTAGTTCAAATAAGCTTGATGAAGCAACAGTGCGTTGAAGCCAGCTCATATTTTTGCTAAATAAAAGCCTGGAACATAAGCAGATGGGAATTTGTGCCAGTATTTGTGCCAGAATTCATTGCTAGTCAACGTATCTGTGTATTTCCATGAATTGTGGGACTGTGGTCTTATGGTATTGAGCAGCACCTGGTCAGAGCTTTGCTGAATCCAGAGTCGGACAGCATACTCCTTGGTCCATTTAGCTATCAGTGAGGTGTCTCCAGAGCCCAGGGGAGAAATCGAGCAGAGGAGTCTTTTCCTGCCGCCATCACGCAAGATAAGCTGATGTGGCCAGCTGAGCTCAACATTATGTACCCCCATCTTAAAATGACAGTGTAAAATACAATTAAGAGGGGAATTTAATTGTTTTAATATCAGGAACTGAGAACATCTCCAATACTAGTTCCAATAAAGACAAACTATTGAAGTCATGATGACAAATACCAACAGAGCTTGAACAAAACAAAACCAGTATTACCTCATATTACTACTACACCACAGACACACATAGGATACTATTAAAAATACATGTCACTACCAGATTCATATTGAGAAATTCTGTACATATAACTTGTAATTAAAATTGATTGTGATTCCTGGTTCCCCTTGTATTTGAATCAGGACACATATACATTCATGACAGCAATGAATACATATTGTTATTTGAAAAGTTATCAGTGACTCCTTTAAGATATCCTTGTAGAGTGGTTTATGTATGTGAGTGTCACAGTGTTGTCAAGTGTGGTGGAATAAATTAAATTGTTTATCTGTCTGTTGTTGTTATGACTTACACTTCATCATACACATACCCTAGACATATAACGTAGTCATCACACTATTCCAGAACAATTCTGACTGAGGTATACATATGTGGCAGCAAGTAAGGTTATATATAATACACTACTCTTATTAGATATATATATATACCTTCACAGCTGATCTCAGTCAGTACACTAAGTCCCCTATAAATATTTATAACATCCCACTTCACCACAGTAGTTTGCTCAAAATCTGGGTCGCTTGAGGTTGATGGTTCAGGATCACCAATGTCCTCTTCTTCATCAGTGGAAGCAGCTGAAAATGAGTCTGGCACTTTGGGAACTGGTAGGTCATTGCCATGTGGCACCGGACGTTTTGCAGAGGGGATGTTTGGATATTCCATAGTCCAATTTTCTTCTTTGATATGCCTTTCCCAATTGGAGGGATCATGCAAAAGTAACAGTTGTTGAGATGATCAGTGGGCTCTCCCCAAATCATTGGGATTGCAAAAGGCATAGCTTGCCTTTTGCCAGTCAACCACAGTTTAAGATGTGCTGCACATGTATTGCAGCATATGTGTGGCGCCCAGCTCTTATTATTAGCACTGTTCACACATGTCCTAGGCATTTATAACTACGATACTTTTGATAAGGACAAATGCACTAACTAATGGCAAAATTTTATCAGAGATAAGATATTTATACACAAAGGTGATGTAATCATAGGTAGGATTGCATCATCAACTTCTAGTTACATTTTTATTGGTCATTAGAAAAAAATTATGCAATCGCCCTCAACAGTTGCGTCATATATATATAAATTGACCGTAATTAAATAAACTAGTTGCATATATCTTGAAAACTAGAGCCAATCAACATTTTTAAATGTCATTTTCGTTTTCAGCACATCAAAATTAGTTAAGATCAGCTATTTTCATTTCTGGTACATTTTGGTTGTTGACTAGTGTTATCAATCTAAGTGGTAAAATATAATAAAGTTAACATTTACATTGTTAAATATATTTCTTATGTTTGGAATGTATTTGCTTTTTTTTTTTTTTTTTTTTTTTGACGTAGCTTCGGAAAGCTATTTTAGACGTAGCCTTTTTTTGCCACATAAAAATAGCTGTCGAAAAAAGACCATCAAATCTGAAAGAAGGCTCTATATTTAGTGATTTCAGATTGCCACTCCAAAACGTATCATGTCCATGTTTGATCCTTATCAGTGTTCTATAATCGATTCTGACACGAAATGAGAAGAAAAGTGTATATAGTTTATTTTCATTTCTTGTGCGCTTTTTCTAAATGTGCCTACAAATTTCCAATTGCGATAAAAACTTTATTTATGATCAGAAGCAACTGAAATTTTCCTACATTATGTTAAAATGGATATACTTTAACAAGAAAGTGTTTTTAGGAGTTCTACTTTAAAATGTTATTTCAAAATATTTTTTTAGCGCCCTCATCCCTTGCATGAATCAAACGTGGATGTGCCTTGACTTAGGTCTCGTAAAATTCGGAGTCGGAACATTATTTATCGACTCCGACTGCACTAAAAATGACCGACTCCACGATGCCGATTCCGCAGCCTTTGTTTTATCACTAGTACTCGTTTGTTCAAGCAGAATACTATACACTAAGATCATATGGCTTAACAGGGACCTCAAGATGCAGCAATAGAGACCGCAGTCAGCGACTCATAGCTTGACTGCCTGCGTCAGGACCAGCGAACCAGAGCTGGTCAAGACCGTGCTCCACCTCCACGTGGTGGTCCTGGAAACAGTATGCAGCAATGCAGGCTGGCTGAGCGAGCATGGATCGCAATGGGAAGGCAAACCCGGTCCTAAAAAATGCCGTGCAGAAGTCGGATGTGTCGACCGAAAGGTGCAGATATCACAGCTACGTTGTAAACAGACACAACGCAACCACCGTCCTTTTCAGGGCGAACGAAGAAGAAGAAGAAGAAGATATGGCTTAACATATCTTATATGCTGCTAATTACTCATCACTTATTCATTCACTATCCCTCGTATCACCAAGGAGACTAAACCTTCGACAAGTTTGTACCAGGTTTCTTGTCCAGTGCCATCGGCTAAAGGTCTTTCCTGGACTTTCTTACCTCTTAAAGAAGAAGAAGAAGGAAGAAGAAGAAGACGAAGATGAAGAAGGGAGAATAAGATGAAGAAGGGAGAATAAGATGAAGAAGGGAGAGGAGGAGGAAGAAGAAAAAGGAAGAAAAATAAGACGAAGAAGGAAGAAGAAGAAAAAGTGTTTTTTATGTGGGTGGAATTAGCATTTAACAAACTTTATCCACTAATCAGAGGCCTGGTTTTTTTCTTTTATAATAAAGGATCTGTCACTCTTTCATCATCTGGATCCATTTTGTAGTTTTAATTATATAGAACTTTCCGCTTTGTATTTGCTCTCTCTCTCTCTGTGTCTCTCTCTCTCTCGATGTTAGACGTTCCAGCATGCACAATTCTCAACGTTCGCTCTCTCTCTCTCTCTCTCTCTCTCTCTCTCTCTCTCTCTCTCTCTCTCTCTCTCTCTCTCTCTCTCTCTCTCTCTCTCTCTCTCTCTCTCTCTCTCTCTCTCTCTCTCTCTCTCTCTCTCTCTCGATGTTAGACGTTCCAGCATGCACAATTCTCAACGTTCGCTCTCTCTCTCTCTCTCTCTCTCTCTCTCTCTCTCTCTCTCTCTCTCTCTCTCTCTCTCTCTCTCTCTCTCTCTCTCTCTCTCTCTCTCTCTCTCTCTCTCTCTCTCTCTCTCGATGTTAGACGTTCCAGCATGCACAATTCTCAACGTTCGCTCTCTCTCTCTCTCTCTCTCTCTCTCTCTCTCTCTCTCTCTCTCTCTCTCGATGTTAGACGTTCCAGCATGCACAATTCTCAACGTTCGCTCTCTCTCTCTCTCTCTCTCTCTCTCTCTCTCTCTCTCTCTCTCTCTCTCTCTCTCTCTCTCTCGATGTTAGACGTTCCAGTATTCTCAATTCTCAACGTTCGTTCTCTCTCTCTTTCTCTCTCTCTCTCTCTCTCTCTCTCTCTCTGTTAGACGTTCCAGCATGTACAATTCTCAACGTTCGCTCTCTCTCTCTCTTTCTCTCTCTCTCTCTCTCTCTCTCTCTCTCTCTCTCTCTCTCTCTCTCTCTCTCGATGTTAGACGTTCCAGCATGCACAATTCTCAACGTTCGCTCTCTCTCTCTCTCTCTCTCTCTCTCTCTCTCTCTCTCTCTCTCTCTCTCTCTCTCTCTCTCTCTCTCTCTCTCTCTCTCTCGATGTTAGACGTTCCAGCATGCACAATTCTCAACGTTCGCACACTCTCTCTCTCTTTCTCTCTCTCTCTCTCTCTCTCTCTCTCTCTCTCTCTCTCTCTCTCTCTCTCTCTTTGTTAGACGTTCCAGCATGCACATTTCTCATCTCTCGCTCTCTCTCTCTCTCTCTCTCTCTCTCTCTCACTCACTCTCAATGTTAGACGTTCTAATATTCTCAATTCTCAACGTTCGTTCGTTCTCTCTCTCTCTCTCTCTCTCTCTCTCTCTCTCTCTCTCGATGTTAGACGTTCCAGCATGCACAGTTCTCAACGTTCGCTCTCTCTCTCTCTCTCTCTCTCTCTCTCTCTCTCTCTCTCTCTCTCTCTCGATGTTAGACGTTCCAGCATGCACAATTCTCAACGTTCGCTCTCTCTCTCTCTCTCTCTCTCTCTCTCTCTCTCTCTCTCTCTCTCACTCACTCTCAATGTTAGACGTTCCAGTATTCTGAATTCTCAACGTTCGTTCGTTCTCTCTCTCTCTCTCTCTCTCTCTCTCTCTCTCTCTCTCGATGTTAGACGTTCCAGCATGCACAATTCTCAACGTTCGCTCTCTCTCTCTCTCTCTCTCTCTCTCTCTCTCTCTTACTCACTCTCAATGTTAGACGTTCCAGTATTCTCAACTCTCAACGTTCGTTCGTTCTCTCTCTCTCTCTCTCTTTCTCTCTCTCTCTCTCTCGATGTTAGACGTTCCGGCATGCACAATTCTCAACGTTCGCTCTCTCTATCTCTCTCTCTCTCTCTCTCTCTCTCTCTCTCTCTCTCGATGTTAGACGTTCCAGCATGCACAATTCTCAACGTTCGCTCTCTCTCTCTCTCTCTCTCTCTCTCTCTCTCTCTCTCTCTCTCTCACTCACTCTCAATGTCAGACGTTCCAGTATTCTCAATTCTCAACGTTCTCTCTCTCTCTCTCTCTTTCTCTCTCTTTCTCTCTCTCTCATTCTCCCACTCCTTCTCTGTTTATATCTCCAAAATCCATCTCTGTGTTTTTATTGCTCTGAATTCCTGAAGGGCTGGCACTAAGAGACATTTGATATTGTGTGTTATCGTAAATTCTCAGTGAAAGAAAAAAATAAAAACATTACTAAAGCAAGTAACACGAGTGGCAACCAGGAAGGTTCTAGGTTGTCATGGATTGCTGCTTGCGTGGAATGGAAAAATTAGGGGTAATGTGCCGGGATTGTCAAGTGTAGGGAGGGCTGGTGGAGAGGGGCAGGTGGAGCAAACGACGGAAGAGATGATGGATATGACACATGTTGAGAAAGCCCGTTGATCTCGTGGGAGGTCATTCATTGTTCTGAGGTCTCCTGGGATGAGAAAGGTGGAGGGGCAGAAAAAGGTACATGAAGAGGACGACTGGATACGGGAGTGAAAGGGATACAGAAGCTACGGAAAGATGGCACACGGCAGGAGGACCTGACACAATTTTGATTTTTTTCCACCCCCTCAACCAATGTGTCGCCATAGGCAACCGCCTAGTTCGCCTTCGCCATAGGCAACCGTCTAGTTCGCCTTAAGGTTAAATCGGCCCTATCCAGGCATCACAATGCACGAATGTACAAATCAAACTAGCAAGTGTTCTAGTTTTTTTTTTTAATTGGAGTTTTATACAGTTTGTTACTGTGTAATAATAATAATAATCATGATAATAATAATAATGTAAATTATAGATAGCACATTACGACAGGAGATGATCTGAGCATCAGGAGTAAACCCCCACACCTTAGACAAGCATCTCGACACTTGTCATTCTTGACGATTGGGGTGGCAATGGAGATGATTCTCAAGTATCTTGCTCCTGTTGTGTGTGTGTATGTGTTTGTTTTTGAACTGTCTGTACTGGGAATTGAACCCAATCTACTTTATTCGCAGTTACTAACGAGGTACTGCTCTCAGATGTCACATTCACGAATTTACGTTTTCTCCTTTCATCAAAAAAGGTTTAAGCTATCGGGATCTATCTCCTGTGGTTTTGAAATGCCTAGGAATACAATGTCGGCGTTTAATTACTTCATTAGAGTTCTTCTTTGCAACGATTCACGCATATATATATATATATATATATATATATATATATATATATATATATATATATATATATATATATATATATATATATATATATATATCATCACGTGACGTATTCTTTCCAGAACGTTGTCTCCATTACAGCTGCTCTGAACGCATCACGATTCTGGGCAAGTCGACCTGCATCAGCCAAAGACAAGTTCAGACTCTCTGTGATTTCCTGGGTCCACCGTCGTCTAGGTCGACCCCTTCCCCTTTTTCCAGGGACCATGCCTTCCATCACTGTTTTTTCCAGACTATTATGTCTTTTTTATATGACCGAAAAATTTCAGCTTCCTTATTGCGATGGTATTTAGGAGCCAATGTTCCTGTACGTTTAGTGAGTGCAGTACTTCTCTGTTGGTCTTTTTTTCTGTCATATATATATATATATATGACCTCTGATGAACTTCTTTCCACCAGCCGTTCTTGTCCGCTGACTTGACCACCGTGACCGCACCAATAATCTCTTCGTTCAAAAATTGTGCGCACGAAAAAGCATCATGCGTTCTGGACGCTGACATACTAACACTTCACTCCTGGTTTTATCCAATCAACGCGCTTCTTGATATGGTTATGAAAAGCATAGGGGATGTCGGAGTAAATAAGAGGTATTCCCCCCCCCCCCCCCCCAAATATTATTTTTATTTGGTGTTATTGTTTGGTTTGGTTTTGTTTTATCTTGTTTTTGTTTGTTTGGTTTTTTTTAAAAATAAATGTACATGCAAAATTGGTAATTCTGACATTTTGATTTGACCTATTTACAATGAATTGACAGATGTAATGCCTCTTCCTGTATCAGCAGTTATTCATATTATTTAGAATTGGAAACAATCAACAAAATCCATAATTCTCGCCTTTTGTACGTCGGTCACATCTAAGGGATGCTACTGTGGTTGAAAGTTAGACATTAATTGTATTGTTTCCCATAAATATACTCTCCCGAAAATAGTAACACTCAACGAAGAAAAGTCGGTGTAGAACCCAGTTTCATTCCGGAAACGGATTTAACTCATCATTTTATTAAAAATACAGTAGAACTCCATTTATCCGAACCCCAATTATCCGAACATCCAATTATCCGAACACTTTTTCCAGAAAAAAAAATCAATCGCCACCAGTCACGTTAGACTACATTTCTGAATCTTTTCATGCGGCAAGCTTCAAATGTGTGCGAACAATTTGTAGAGGATTGGATGGGCTAATGGTCGGTCGCTTACGTACAGGAAGTCAGTTAGATCATAAAGTCAGTTAATATCTGGTTTACCAATCCAGTGTACGTGTGCGTTCTAGGCAGAACACTGGCTAAACAGACAGTTCAACTTAAAATAATTGTGTCTGCTACTACAGCAGAATAATTTTGGTGTACAAGTATTTCTCTGTGCGATATGGCATCTTCCAGTAGGCCTAAAGCATATAAAAGGAACCGCAATGTTTTGTCAATTGAAACGAAAACAGCAATTATCAAGAGACTAGGAAAAGGTGAAACTGTGTCTTCACTTGCGAGGATTTTCAATGTTGGGAAAGCTACCGTCTCTGACATCAAAAGTAAAAAGGATAAAATTATGAGTTTTGCATCGAAATTTGATAGTGAAAATGGGTCGAAGAAACGTAAAACCATGAGAAATGCGAAAGATGTGAAATTGGAAGAGGCTTTGTATATATGGTGTGTGCAAAGAAGAAGCAAAGGGGAACCTATCTCTGGCTCTCTATTGTGTGAAAAGGCACTTCAGTTCAACAATCAACTTGACGGTCCTCCTGACTTTAAATCTCGTCATGATCGTCATGGCATACGAGAACTGGAGATTCAAGGGGAATCTTTATCTAGCGATGCAACTGCCGCTGAAAATTTTAAAGAAACATTCTTGGCTTTTTTGGAAGAAGAAGGTTATTCACTCGATGATGTGTATAATGCCGATGAGACTGGCTTATACTGGAAATCATTGCCTCAAAAATCACTTGCATCTCAGCGCGAAGCAGCTGCCCCTGGGTTTAAAAAGTGCAAAGAGAGAGTAACAATTTTGGTAGCCGCGAATGCCAATGGAAGTCATCGTTTACCGGTGCTAATGATCGGCAAAGCCAAAAAACCACGTTGTTTAAAGAATGTGACATGTCTCCCATTGTGCTACAAAGCACAGAAGAGTGCTTGGATGAATAGTGAAATATTTCTTGATTGGTATACAAATCAGTTCATCCCAAATGTGAAGAGGTTGAGAGAACAAGAAAAGAAAACTGGAAAAGTAATTCTTCTACTGGACAATGCACCATCTCATCCAGAGACGGATACATTGAATGCAGTTGATGCAAATTTTAAAGTAATTTTTCTGCCTCCCAATGTAACAGCACTGATTCAACCAATGAATCAGGGTGTTATAGCAAAGCTTAAAAAGATGTACAAGAAGGAAGTCATGCATTGTTTATTGTTGGCTGAAGATGAAGAAAGTGTGGTGGCGTTTTCCAAAAAGCTTTAATCTCAAAGACTGCTGCTATATGTTAGCTGATGCTTGGACCACCCTGTCACAAGATAATCTCAACAAGGCTTGGAATAGATTGCTTGGGAAAAAAGGAGGAAATGAAACTACTGCAGTGGACACAAATGATGATTGTATAAATGAAGTTGTGGAACTGTTTCAATGCCCGGATTTTCGGACTGTGACAAAGATGATGCCCACATGTGGCTAGAAGATGATAATGATTCTGGTTTTCAGTTTTTGAATGACGAAGAAATTTTGTCTTTTGTGCAAAAAGAAAACCAAATACATGTAGTGACCGATGACGAAGACTCCTCAGAAGTACATGATGTACTTGTAGGTTATGAAGAAAACCCAAAACGTCGACCAAGTCCCGAAGAGGCCTTTATAGCACTAGAATCAGCGATGGCTTGGTACGAGCAAGAAGATGACAGCTGTCCTACACAGCTTCTGCTGTTGAAGAGAATGCGGGACTTAGCAACCAAAAGGAGACTATCCAGTTTGGTGCAAAAGAGGATTCCTCATTATTTTAAATAGTGGGTTACATCTGTGCAAGTACATGTATACGTAAGTTGCGCCTGGTTTTGAATCGATGGAATGTTATTTTGAAAACATTTCTCTTTCTTAAAAAAAAAAAATTAATACACTGCAGTGTAATGACAGATTTTGGTGATACAGTAATCTAATACAGTGTGGGTATTATTATTACAGTACAAGTAAATATGTTTTATAGTGTATTTTCCTTGTGATGGTTAATTATTTTTAGAAATATGTGTACATGTTCTCGATACATTACGTAATCCAATTATCCGAACATTTGATTATCCGAACGATACTCGGTCCCATGGGGTTCGGATAAATGGAGTTCTACTGTAACCTTAAAATGTACGTTTTTGATTGTTTCTTCAAGACAAAATTTTAATTTAAAGCACTGCAGACTTATTATTATGGACCAAAATGATAAGATGGCTGCAAAACGAGCTGCAGATGCTACGAGGAAGAGACGATCGCGTCAATCACAACGAACAAGCGAGACTCTAGAAGAAGCAGCAATACGACGACAACATGAAGCGGCACAAAGACAAGCTTAGCGTCAGTCACAACGAGCTAATCAGTCTGCCGAAGAGCATGAATCTCAACGCGCTGCAGAAGCTTTTCGCATTCGTCATTATTGACGGGTTATTGCTAGTATATATAATATTTATAACCCATTAGAGGTTAAACGGGATATTTATCATCTTCAAATTAAAAAATAAAAAAATAAGAGGTATGGCGTCTGCGTCCAATTCTAAAGGTACGGTACTGTGTTCGCTCCCTGTACAGAGACTATATGGACATTTTTTTAGAGCCAGTGATTCCTACTGATGTAATAGTTACCTCTGATCTCAAGGGTAGTGCGATCGGATCCCTAGCATTCTCGGATAAGGGCGAACAAATAGGAGTTCCCGTTTGCAAGTTGCGCACGTTAATTATCCTTCGGCAATTGGAAATCGTAAATAGTAAGAGATACGGCAACTGCCCTGGCAAAAATATAAAAATGTGGAAACCTACACAGCACAACACTATTTATAGAATGTGTGATTTCTGGTGCTACGGAGTTCGTGCACTGTGCTGAGATCCTCCTTGTGTGATCTAAGGGAGTTGTTCGTGTACAATGAAGATGGTATTAAATCCAAACCAAACCAAAGATTTTATTGTACATAAACTAACTTCTGAATCTCATTGCCTGTTGCGGTTATTCCCCAGCCAGCACGAAGCCTTTCTAACAGTTTCGCAACATTTTTTTTAAGACCCCTTGTCATTGTCTGGCCCTTCAGAACCAATCGTTTCAGTAGGTCATATAATGAGGCAGATACAAGACCTTTTTGTGATTACTTCTACAGCTATGACTTCTGCTGTGAACCCCACATTTTTCAATTCCGTGACCAGGTAATTATATTTCTCCACTCTGAAACTGCGCTGCTAATCTAATCTGGATTATAATGTCACTGTCAGCTCAATCAATATAATCTGTTGTGAAGACTTCAAGTACAGCGCGATATCTGGTCGTTTATGAGACTTTCTACGGTTTCTAGGTATGATCCTCGCTCAGAGAAATCTATTGCCATTTCCCAGTCGCTCACACATACACACACACACACACACACACGCGCAGACACGCACACACGCACACACGCACACACACACACACACATATATATATATATATATATATATATATATATATATATATATATATATATATATATATATATATACACACACTCACTCACACACACACACATACATATATATATATGAAGGAAAATTCTTCTTATTTCCTGACCGAATTATCAACAAAGAACTGCTAACTCGAAGCCACCAAGAAGACTGTCGTAGATTTTCGATAGGGGAATTAAGACTTGGGTTGGTCCCTTCTGTATAGACTAGAATAAGCGATAGCCACAGTGAGAGTTAGTGAAAAGGCGATAGAATTCAACGAGTGAGATGATAGAATCGTGGTATAGAGGCTGTCTCTGAAATCGGGAACTCTTCTCTCTCTCACCTATCTTCTACGACAGCTTTTAAAGTGTCAGACAGTCTAAACCACAGATATATATTACATAAATCTCTATCTACTCACGGGCACGCACATACACGTGACGACAGTTAAACACACAGACGTGGGAAAACTATAACAATGATATATATATACTGAAGCACATTAAAAACGCACCACCTGTATAATCCAGGAACAGAGTGTGAAATGTAAATATAAGTGTGTACAAGTTTACATATTTGGAATCTTTATTCATTTTCCTATGAATCCATGCTGGTCATTAATTTGTACATTTGATTGTTATGAAATTCATTGCATTCTGTGCAGGCAAGGGAGAAAACCAAAAATACAAAAAAATGCACGTGCGTTATCCTGCTGGAGAAGCTGCAAGTCTGGATAAATTGTGAACGCAGGAGCAACCAGTGCATCCAGAACCTCATCTCGATATGTCACAGCATTAACATTTCCACGGAAGACGTGAAGAGGCAAGCGATGGTGAAAACTGAATCCTCCCCAAACGTGAATACTGCCACCTCGAAATCGGTTGACACAGCAATCTGCAAAGCGCTATTCACACCGTCGCTAAATCCGCATACGTCCATCTGCAAAGGATATGTTGAATCTGTTCTCGTCTGTGAATAGGACAGCATTCAACTGCAGTCTAGTCCATCTGATATGTTGCTCTGCCCATTGCAGGCGCTGCTAACGATGTCTGTGAGTCAAGTTTGGCCCAACATAAGGTCGTCTTGCAGTAAGGCCTGTATCTCTGAGTCGTCGTATGACTGTCATTCGAGAGACTTGCCCATGTCTACCCACTATTGCTCTTGCTGTTTGACTTGCCGGAAGAGTCAATTCCTTAGGTGACTCAGCACAATATGACGATCTTGCGCAGGGGTAGTAACTCGTGGTTGGCCACTCCGAAGTCTATCCCGGGCACTGCCAGTGGTTCCGTAACGTTCATTGAGACGTACAATAGTGCTGTGGTGGCAATTCATCCTTCTGGCAATGGCCCGCGAGCTCATTCCGGTCTCCAACATACCAATGGCTCGTTGGCGGTCGTTTTCAGATAGTCGTGGCATTTCAAGCACATGTACTGGGTGTTTTGTCTCAACGGCCTTTTTATACCGAGTATACTGCCACAACGCGTACACATTTTCAGGGTCATAGCTGTTGAGAATCGTGTTGCACGTGTAACTTTCATCGTTTTTATGTAGTCTGTACACACACCCATGGGTTGAATCTTGCACTTTCCATTCCAGCAGCCATTCGCTCTCTACCGCATGGCAAACACGGGGAAAATCCATTCCCACACTTTTTTTTGCCAGCTTCTCGGCATCAGTATATATAATAGTGGTGCGTTTTTAATGTGCTTCAGTATATATTACAACGAGCTGACCAACACGATTTCTAAGTTCAAGATAGATTTTAATTATCATTTATATCTTCTCACAACACCAAAGAAATACATCAAGGAAAAGCATATAAAAATAGTCAAAAAATTCAAGAAAATACTACACGGATGATAGCCCGTTAGAATCTTAACTCTAGGTTTAGCCCACAGCCCCGTTAAGAGAACAGATGATGGCCCAAAGAGTTATAGATACATAGGGTTTGAGTCTAAGAGTTTTTCTTTTTTCTCGTAAATGTATGAATAGAGATGAATAATCTGATTTAGCCTAAGAAAAAGAAAACTCTAGCAATAGCAACAAATTCTGCAGATTAAAAAAAAAGTAAGACAGCAAATGGGTGACAATATACAACGGTAAAATAACACTCTGACCTGCGTACACTCATTCATTCAGCCATGGCCATGTGCTCACAGTTATACTTACAACTTTGCTCGCTGCCTCTGGGAACATAATAAATTCTAGGACCTTCACACAGACCCGAAAATGCTGTCATCGACCAAGAAATCCCCAGTTCCAAAAGACGTACTGAACTCTCTGTCTCAGGGAACGATTCCTTGGGTGTTCTAATTTTTCGAATGTCTGATTAAGTCACATAAAATTTGTCCAGGCACGAAAGTTAGCATAGCACAATGTCATTAGCTTTGGTTTCTAGAATTTAAGGAATGTCAGATCGGTGTCTACTTTCAGGAAGGTACTATATTTGGTCACCACAATACTAGTCAAAAAAACTCTGTCGGAATGTTACTGATATTTGCTTGCCACAACGGGCTGAACTGTACTGAAGAGTTATTCTAGAAGAATTAATTCTGGCGCGAAGGCCTCTTACTTCATTTAACTGTTAATGTTCAGGTAATGAAAGTGATTAGTTTCTTCACAAATAATGTTCACGTACTAGAACGCTGGCAAAGATGGGTCACCCCAGTATTCACTAAATAGAGGAAAATAACACATATACAGTAATTATACATACTATGTACTCGTTATAACTTACATTAAAAAAACAAGCCGACCGCTTGACTTATATTTAAACTTCCCGTAAAGTAAGTTATATATAAAAAAAAATCATCAATCCTCATGAACTTAGGAACACGTGCGTGTTCCGTCAATACTCATTGATGTCGCATCTAGCATTTATAAGTTTGATATAAAATATTCTCAACTGAGTATTTAGCAGTTAAATTAAATTCCTTATAGCTACTTTATTGTTTAATGCTAGAAATTATAATTTGTTCTGCTTTTCACTGAAACACGTCACTAGAAAATAATACAGACTATATAAATTAAGCACTCTGTTCAAAAGAAACTAGTTAGAATGAAATGAGCGATTTAACGCTTTAAACACTTTCCAAAATACTAGATATCTATTTTATTAATCTCACCACAGAACTACGGTAACATCACGACTAGGATAATTCACTAGATAGGTAGTTAGAAGCTCGTCACAAATCTGACGAGAACTATGAAATCTATACAAGCTTCATTCGCTAGCACGTGTGTTCCGTCTACTGAAGATGTTGGAGACTGAAATGAAATCAGATTTCAGCTCCTGGGTGGATATTTGAAAACAGGGGCAAACAATCCCACATTTTCTCAAACTCCGAAATCATCTCCCCTTTTACGTGTAAAACACCTACGTCAGCTTAACGCGTGACGAAACTGCCACCAGTGACCGAGATGTACGCGTGTCAGTTGCAACTCTCAGACAACCGTCTCGTACTGCGTCGTAGAGATGTCAGTAATCATGCCTTTCCTGAGCGCTCAGCCGAAAACCCCGCGCGTGACAGGTGCAAATGTAGACATAAAGTCTGCTGTATGTCCAGCGAAACGAATTTTTCGCACATTCTCGTCTACCTGCGCGACTGACATCTGATGCAATAAGGTTACTAGTCAGTATGAGAAAGAAAAACGATGATGGGAAAGAAATATATTATTCGCAACGAATGCGAAAAATACAGGCAAAAAAGTAAAGAGTGATAATAAAAATTAGAGGACCCGAGTGGAAGAAAGAGGAAAATATAGACAATTTATAGACATAACTCCCTATGTGACAAAGACATACGCACGGTCATAGCGGGTAGATGCTGGAACTGGGTTGGCCACATCCTCAGAGGAGACCCTGATGTCATCACCAGAACTGTCATGATTAGGACTCCAGCAGGAAGATGAAAGTGAGGTCAACCAAAAGTTACCTGGTGAAGAACTGTGGAGGGAGAGACTCAAAGTATGAACTGGGGCGCTGCACGAAAGATGGGTACCGACGGGGTAAATTCGAGACAGTTTATTGCTACCTTACAAGACGTCACCAGCCGTGATGGCCACTGATTGCTTTTGCATAAGTTATTTATCAGCATCTGCTTCAACTCCCCGATCTCACATTGCTGTTATCTTCGAAAACTATTTCATTTTGTTCGGTGTGTGCTGGGCCTCTCATTAGTTTCGTGTTCTCTGTCATTCCAGATATATTTCTTATAGTCTGTTCGGATATTCGTCCCCACAGAAAGCGTCAATTTTCTCCAAAACTGTTTGTTGTATGGACATGAATTTTTGCATGCAGTCTTAGATTTTCCATGCAGTTATTAATATATTTTTTGCCCTTACAAAACTCATGTCATGTTCGAATGTTCTTCTTTACGTTATATAAAAAACTCTTACTGTTGTCTGGGTTAATTTTTAGTTGTTTTACAGGAAAGTTACAAGATCCGTTCAAAAATATATTTTTTTTTTTATAATTAATGTAGTGACTACATGTCCGCACGAGTGCGCACCTATTGTACACAGTCGCGAGTAACTAATTCAAACAAAAAAAAAATATATTTTTGAACGGATCTTGTAACTTTCCTGTAAAACTACTAAAAATTAACTCAGACAACAGTAAGAGTTTTTTATATAACGTAAAGAAGAAAATTCGCACATGACATGAGTTTTGTAAGGGCAAAACATATATTAATAACTGCATGGAAAATCTAAGACTGCATGCAAAAATTCATGTCCATACAACAAACAGTTTTGGAGAAAATTGACGCTTTCTGTGGGCACGAATTTCCGAACGGACTATAGTACTTCATTATAATGCTTTAAACACTTTTAAAAACTATATCTTGATTAAAGACATTGAGAGAGGATTTCAAGATGAAAAGGAAGGGATAAAGAAGGCATGAAAGACCTTAAAAGAATGGCACACGATAGCAAGGTTAAGGCTCAGCATGAACTTGTTGAACACCTCCGCTTCACCCACTCTTTCTAGCTCCCCAGGGTCTTTGAGAAGACAATAAAAGAACATGCTTACTGCTCATTCAGGAATCATCAAAATCCATCATTCTCGCCTTTTGTACGTCGGTCACATCTAAGGGATGCAACTGTGGTTGAAAGTTAGACATTAATTGTATTGTTCCCCTTATATGTACTCTCCCGAAAATAGTAACACTCAACGAAGAAAAGTCGGTGCAGAATCCAGTGTCATTCCGGAAACAGATTTAACTCATCATTTTGATAAATGACTAGAATTCTGTCGGCTTACATACTATCCGCGGTAGCATAGTGGTTAGTGCACTGGCTTCCTAGCGCAGTGGTCTATGGTTCGATCCCCAGATGAGGTGGGAATTTTTTAGGCCACAAACGGCTCCTGGGTCGACCCAGCCCCAAATGGGTACCAGAGCAACTCTGGGAAGGTTAAGGCGGCCGGCGTGATGCCGACCACATCGCCCCTAGTGTGCCGACGGTCAAGATAATATGGGCCTAACATCATTTTCCCAATATGCCTCAATGGGCGTGTAACGGGTTCCTTTTACCTCGTACATACTATCGAAAAATTTTGAAAATAAGTTTTGCCGGTAAAGTATTAACACGCTGTTTTAATTTCAAATATCAAATGTTTCATTGTGGCTTTAATATTTTGTTTCAAATTCTGCGCAACAATGTGGGTCATCACATGATGTAAGAATTTTGCCCACTTCCCACGCAGAAATGGTACCGCGTTTGGAATCTAAAATGGCGCAGTCCATATTTGAAAAAAAAAAAAAAAAAAAGAGGAGAGAGCGGAGATTTCCCCGCACTCGTCTGATGCAATTTCTGTAACAATTTTTTTCAGATACGAGCGATTAAAAAAATTTGAGCGAAAGATTTTGGTCTGTTATATCACAGATGAAGGGATGCATGGGTCAATGAATTATTGGATTGTTGGCTGGAAGGATGAATGAATGAATGGGTTAATGGATTTATTAATAAATGAATGGGCAAGTAAGTGGATGAATGAATGAATAAATAGACGGATGGATGGATGAAAGGGAGGGTTAAGATAATTGATTGGATGGATAGGTGCATAGATTGAAAACAAATAAATGAATGAATGTGCATGAATGCATTAATGAATTAATTAAGTAAGTGATAGCTGAATGAATGGAAGGATGGGTATATCAAAGAATGATTGGATGAAAGTGTGAATGGATAGAAAATGAATAAATGAAGTGAATGAAAGAATGAATCCCTAAGTCAATAAATAATTGAATTAATTATTGAATAGATAAATGAATGAATAGATAGATAATAGAATAAATTGATGGACTGAGGGATGGATGAATGGATAGTTGGATGGATGAAACTTTTAATTAGCTCTCAATATAAATGGCTTTCTTGTGTTACAGTTTTTACTCGCCCTAATCAACTCAGTCAGACTCGCATTATGCAAGTTTAATTATCATTAAATTACCACAGAAACAATGTCGAACAGTCAGACCGTTCATCAATCAACATTTTACGAGTCACTCATTTATCGCTGTGCTCATTATCTGCTTATGTGCAAAATGTAGAATCATACATATGTCTTGTAAGCAATATAGAATCAGGTGGATGGACAGACATTTATAGCAAAATAAGAAAACTAAGGGTTAGAAGAACTTTCGTTATATTGGAAAATGTTTGGAGATTAAAATAAATCAAGTCAAACATTCTTACTTACTTACTTAGTCGTTCCCTTCTACTTTGCCGTGTAGAGGTTTACTAGAGAGAACGCCATGCTTTCCTATCATCTGTCTTTCTTTTTGACCTGGTTCCAGTCTAGTTCCGGGTTCTTCAGAGATTGTCTAATGTTGTCTTTCCAGCGAACTCTGGGTCGTCCTGGTGGTCTGGATACATGGGTCATGGTTTCCCAATAAATTTCGTGGTAGCCGATCTGCTCCCATTCTGCAGACATGGTCAAACCATTGTAACCAAGTACACAATAGATATAAGAATTTTCAACCTAAATGTCAAGTCAGTCCTATTGTATGGCTCTGAAACATGGAGAACAACAAATACAACTACCAAGAAGTAACAGATTTAATAAATGTGTGATTCTGTGGAATAGAAGGATTAAAGATGTATGACAAGATCACTGATGTGGAACTGATGACAAGGGATCCCGTTACACGCCCATTGAGGCATATTGGGAATTTGTTGTTAGGCCCATATTTTTTTGACCGTCGGAACTGTCACGTAGGGTTTATATTCATTTAATTTCCTACATCTTCTTCCTATTCTTTCACCGAATTCTCTCTTTTATTATCTCTGTATTTTCCTTTTTCCTGTATATTTTTCATCCATTCGTTTTGCGAATATTATTTACATATAATTCGCAAACTTTACCTGTTTTCCCTTCTCATAAACTGAGAATCGCGCTAGGACGATATTACGTAGATGTCAGGGCTGCAGGGCGTCAGAAGGCGTGATAAGTCGGTTCGCTGAACACAGGACGTAGCAAATCGTCTACATTCTCAACGAGCGCGCGAGCTTCTTCTCGGCATAGTCCCGGTGAGGTGTGATACTTTACATCTGCACCGGTCAGTATCCAGACATTTGTCTGGAAAATCCCAAACTGACACGGCGCTCACTTGGGCCATGGTCAGCTGTAGTGTGAAAACTGCCCTGAAATGGAGTCAGGCTGTCTGGGATTTGAAACTGACACGCGTACATCGTGGTCAGTAGGTGACAGTTACGACACGCGTTAAGCGGACGTAAATGTTGGGAGTAGGGGAGATAATTTCGCTTGGCGAAATAAGTTTGGGCCCTTTGTCTGATTTTAAGATATTGGCCAAGTTTGAAACTTTAATTTCATTCTCGCTCATAGACTCCACAGTAGATAGGTCGCTCGAAAAACAGAATAGCTGTTAGCGAAGATCTCAGTTTGTTTCGGCAATTTGTCGAACTTCTAGACTTCCAGAAATATTTTCAGCATTTTTATTCTTAAGTTGTGCGACTACCTGTAATTCTGTGGTTGAGGTAATTAATATGATAGATATATAGATTTTGTGAGTGTTAAAGTGTTAAATCGCTTAATTCATTTTAATCTATTTCTTTAGCGCAGAAGAGAAATAAAGTGGTAGGCTATTATATTTTCTAGGGAAGCATTCAGTGGAAAGCAGAATAAAATTAAAATTTCTAGCTTATAACGGCAATTGTAGCTATTTATAAATTTAATTTAACTGCTAATACTCAGTCGAGTGTATTTTTCTAAACTAACGTATAAACTCTAGAATCCAGCCTCATGAATGGTGACGGAATACGCACGTGTTCCTAATTTATGAGGATTGCTGATTTTTAAATATAACTTACGTCACGGGAAGTTTAAATGATAAGCAAAGCTCTCTGCTTGCAAGTTTAAATGTAAGTTTTAACCAGTACAGATTCTGTTTATTATATTATATGTGTTATTTTTCCTCCACACAGTGAAAGTTTTGGGGTGACCCTAACTTTACCAGCACCTAGTAGTAGTTTCCATACTTGTGAAGAAATAGACAGTCCTTATTTTGAACCACGTGGGTTTTCTCAAGTAACACTGATCTGACGGTGCAAGTTAGACAGAAATACTAATATCCCTATAACGGGTTTTCAAAGACTGTAATGATAAATACTGGACCTTGGAGCCAGCACTTAATTTCTTCTAGAAACTCTATATAATTTGCTGCCTGGTGGCGTGAATATTAACAATCATTTCCCGACTAGATTATATCTTGTGGACAAATCTGTGGTGTGACTAAAGTGAATCCTATACTGAGGGAAGGCACCGACCTGACATTCATCATTTTTTAGAAACCTACGCTATTGACACTGTGCTCTGCTAACTCCCGCGCCTGGAATAATTGTTAGGTGACTTAATCAGACATTTGAACAAATTTGCATACCCAAGTAGTCGTTCCCGGAGACTCCAAGTTAAATACGTCTTTTGGAACTGGGGACTTCTTGGCAGAAGACTGCATTTTTTTGAGTCTGTGTGAAAATCTAAAATCAATGTGTTCCAAGAGGCAGCAAGCAAAGTCGTGAGTACAAGTATGAGAAGCCATGGCGGAATGAATGAGTGTACGCTGGTTTGAGTGATATTTTCACTATTATATCTTTGACACCCTGTTGCTGTCCTAATTTTTTTTTCAATCTGCATAATTTGTTGCTAAGGCTAGAGTTCTTGTGTTTTTGTCTTAGGTTAAATCAGATTTTTTTCAAACTCTGTGCATATAATTACGAGATAAAACAAAGAAAAACTCTTAGACTCAAACCCTATGTATCTGTGACTCGGGCGCCATCATCTGTTCTCTTAACGGGGCCGGGCTAAACCTAGAGTTAACACTATAACGGGGCTATCATCCTTGCAACATTTCCTTGATTTTTATGACTATGTGTATATGTATTTTCCTTGATGTACTTTCTTTGATGTTGTGAGCCGATTTTTCCTGATATTAAAATCGCTCTTGAACTAAATAATCGTGTTTGGTCAGCTCGTTCTAGATAATATATATATCATTGTTATAGTTTTCCCACGTCTGTGTGTTTACCTGTCGTCACGTGTATGTGCGTGCCTGTGAGTGATAGAAATATACGTAATATGTATATTGGTGTAGTCTGTCTGACGCTGTAACAACTGTTGTAGAAGATAGGTGAGAGAGAGAAGAATTCTTTTCGCTTTCAGTGACAGCCACTATATCAAAATCTATCATCTCACGTGTGTGGAAATTCTATTACCTTTCACTAACTCTCACTGAGTCTATCACCTATTCAAACCTATTCAGAAGGGACCAAACCTAGTCTTAATTCTCCTATCGGAAATCTACGACAAATGAGGGCTCGTTTCCGGTCTTTGAACTTAGAATAGGAAGACGAGTACGACAAACGTGGACTCGTCTATCTGGATTTTGAACTTAAGATTCTGTATTCTGATATAGAGTAAGAGTGTGATGTCTTGTGAGTTGTTATATCTTTAAATAATTACCCCCTAGACTAGCGATCTGTTTACGGGCGTGCTGACCACACAAACTAATAAGTTTTTTTTCCACAGCATCTTTGAATAATATACATTTTGGTTACAGGTTGATTTTGTCGGGATATATGTTAACTGCTGATTGTAATACTAAATGCTGGTAAAGTGGTGAGTGTATAACATTCACTGGGTACTGAGGCAGAACGGCGTTTGAACTAAGTTAAGGAGTGTGTTTCGGACTTTTTGTCCAGATTAATTCCCTCCCTTACCCGATCTGACTTCAGGGGCGAACTTATAGTGGATTTTTAAAAATTAAGGGATTATTTTTCTCTTTAATTTTTGCAATATTCTTTTGCTTTTCCACTGTAGCAACTTATTTTTCAGTTGTAATCTTAACTACCATTTATTTGGCGTAGTCGTGTTTTGCATTGAGTGCTTTATTGCCGATAATAGCAGCGATAGTTAGATTTTATTTTGGAGGAGGTATCCCAGGGTTAAATATATCATCTTTTGATTTTTGGTAATTTTTTTTCTCGTAAGTGGTAGGAACCAGTGTATCCTTTTTCCTATTTTCTTTCTCCACTAGTCTCAGTCACTGACATAATATGGCCGAGAGGGCAAAGCTTAGACAACTTCTCAGGGACGAAGCGAGAGAGGAGGGACTGGAAGGAGAGGAAGCGAAAGCTTTTGTCAGAGACGAACTTGAGAGATATGATGCGGAGAGGAAAGAAGAAGCAGACCGTCTATTACAGCAGAAGAAAATGGACGAGGAAATGGAAATTCGCAGGATGCAGCATGAGGAAAAAGAGAAGGAGAGACAGCACGAGAAGGAGAGGGAGGAGAGACAGCAGGAGAAGGAGAGGGAACAGAGACAGCACGAGTTGGCGCTTAAAACTCTAGAGTTCCAAAGTCGTGGTGCTGCCTCTACCTCCAGCAATGGAGAGTCTTCTCCTCATTCTTCCTTAACTGACCCTGCTAACACTCAATCTCTTCAACTAAATGCTATGTCTTTCACTCTTGAATCTTTTCCTTGTCCAAATGAGAAGATTGACACATGGTTAGAAAAATTTGAGAAAATTGCAACTCTGTACGGGTTAGAGAGGTCGCGTTGGAATATGAAACTTTCCCAGGCCCTAAAAGGTTCTGCTTATGATGTTTATTCTAAGCTGGAAAGTAGCCAACAAGACGACTACGATGTGTTGAAGAAAGCGTTACTGGAGCGCTTTGAAATGAACGCTCGCAAGTTTTTGCAACTGTTTCGCAACAGCCGGAAAGAGAATTCTGAAACTTTTCACCAGTTCTCATCTCGTCTTAAGGGATATCTAACAAAGTGCCTTGAGCTTTCGCAGCTCCCCTCTACCTATGAAGGTCTTGAGGAACTTGTTCTAACTGAACAAATAAAGAACACTTTGTCTGCTGATACCCGGAGATTTCTCGCTGAGCAGGGGGCAGAAAAACTTGAAGACATTTTGGAAAAGTCTGAGCGTTATCACAATGCGCTGGCTGAACTACCGGCCACAAAGCGGAAACCGACAGAGGAGCATTTTCGAAAACATAACCTAGAGCAATCTTCTCAGGCTTCTAACCAAAATAACCACAGAGAAACTGGACCTCAAAACCCCCCTCCTGAAAAATCCAAGTTCTACAAGAACAAGTACCCCAACCACCCCAAACAGTCTGATCAACCCGACCGCCCTACATGGCAGCGTAGCCAGAAAGGACAAGGTGGCAAAGGGAGAACCCCTGAGCACGGGACATATGATCAGACCGAGCACACCGAGCCTAAACGCATCGGATGCTTATTGACAGTCTCGCAAGGTGGAATTCTTGACAGTGATTCCCCACATGTGGGGATAGACCCTCAACGCGAGGTACTGTTACTTTGAACGGTTCTCAAACTTCTTGCTTATTTGACACGGGGCTTTCTTACGATTGCATTGTTGCCAGAAACCTGGTTAAACCCGGTCAAGAGACAGGAGAGACCGTCAAACTTTGTGGAGTTCGTAAGAGTGATGCACCTACAGCGCTTCCCATCGCATTGGTGGAGATACACTCTGACTTTGTCAGAGGTGTGATCAAAGCGGCTGTTATGGATGATCCCATCTACCCAGTCATACTTGGCGGGAGATACGTGTGTATTGGGAAACCGGAAGAGCCGATTGTGGCAGCAGTAACTACAAGAGGGCAAACCAAGAAGGAACGGGAGCCTGCGCCTAATTTGTTACCTATGGAACTTAAAGAAGCGCAATACAAGGACCCTACTTTGGCACCCTGCTTTAGGAAACTGCCCATGGCTAAGGAACCCAAACAGCACGGGGACATTTTTTCTGAGGATGGCGTACTTTATCGGAGAACGGGCAAGCCTGACCAAGGTTACAACCAGCTCCTAGTACCGAAACAGTACAGAAGCCAAATCCTAGAAATGGGGCACTCTCTTCCCTTTAGCGGACATATGGGACAGAACGCCACAAACCAACGTATAACCACTCATTATTGGTGGCCAGGAGTAAATACTGATATTATCAGATATGTCAAATCCTGTGCCCAGTGCCAACGTGTACCACCCAAGCAACGGACACCCCCAGTCCACATGGGTGAAATGCCAATAATGGGAACACCATTCGAACGGGTTGTGATCGACATTTTAGGGCCTTTCGAAAGGACTAAAAGAAGGAACAGGTTCATCCTGACCTTAGTCGATACATGCACTTTATGGGCAGAAGCTATCCCGCTAACATGCGCAGATGCCAAGCATGTCGCAGAAGCCCTCGTGCAGATTTTCACTCGGTTGGGATTCCCTCAGCAAGTGTTGACGGATAATGGATCTCCATACCGAAACCTGTTGATGGATGAGATCGTTAAGATCTTGAGGACCCAGCACATCCACACTAAGCCATATACTCCGGCCGGAAATGGGCTCGTGGAACGTGCTAATGGAAACCTCACCATGATGCTAAGTAAGCTGGCACAAGTGAAACCTGAAGATTGGGATCTCTGTATTCCTGCAGCATTATTTGGCTACAGAGAATCTCCTCATACTTCCACAGGATTTCCGCCAGCTACACTCTTATTCGGCAGACCCATTAAGGGCCCGCTTGAAGCCTTACTTCAGTCTCTGACAGACGAGAAGGCTGATGAGACAGTTGTCTCAGCAGTAAATATGTGTCGGTTTTAAAGGAAAGGTTGAAACTAGGGTGGGACCTAGCAACGACTAACTTTAAGCGAGCACGCACCAAGCACGCTAACCGATACAGGAAAGTCGCGGAAGAGAGAGAACTGGAAGCAGGAGAGAAAGTTTTGGTGTTGTTCCCTACCGAGAACAACCAACTGAAGATCGGATGGCAAGGGCCGTTTACCGTCCTGAAAAAGATTTCTAAGGCTAACTACCAGATCTCTATTGAAGGAAAGGAGAAGGTTTTCCATTTAAATCTCTTAAAGAGATACTTGGAAAAACCAGTGCCAACCTCCGACCATCTCCTGACGATCGCCAAAACTGACGAAGATGACGATAGTGGCAGGGATATTCCACCGCTATCACAGGAAATCTTTCAAAAATGTCAGAAGCGGCGACGCTCTTTCAAGCGCGCATATGAGACATTCCAGGGGAAGGAAACTTTGAGGAGTGGACTTGAGTAGGAATTGGACAGAGATGGAGGGGGAAGATGAGAGGGAAGAAGACAGACACCCCGAAGCTACGGTTATAGGAAATTAAACTCCATAACGTAGACATGGAGTGCTTCCATATCTTAAAGGGGGGAGGCTCTGTCACGTAGGGTTTATATTCATTTAATTTCCTACATTTTCTTCCTATTCGTTCACCCAATTCTCTCTTTTATTATCTCTGTATTTCTTTTTCCTGTGTATTTTTCATCCATTCGTTTTGCGAATATTATTTTCATATAATTCGCAAACTTTACCTGTTTTCCTTTCTCTAAACTGAGAATCGCGCTAGGACGATATTACGTAGATGTCAGGGCTGCAGGGCGTCAGAAGGCGTGATAAGTCGGTTCGCTGAACACAGGACGTAGCAAATCGTCTACATTCTCACCGAGCGCGCGAGCTTCTTCTCGGCATAGTCCCGGTGAGGTGTGATACTTTACATCTGCACCGGTCAGTATCCAGACATTTGTCTGGAAAATCCCAAACTGACACGGCGCTCACTTGGGCCATGGTCAGCTGTAGTGTGAAAACTGCCCTGAAATGGAGTCAGGCTGTCTGGGATTTGAAACTGACACGCGTACATCGTGGTCAGTAGGTGACAGTTACGACACGCGTTAAGCGGACGTAAATGTTGGGAGTAGGGGAGATAATTTCGCTTGGCGAAATAAGTTTGGGCCCTTTGTCTGATTTTAAGATATTGGCCAAGTTTGAAACTTTAATTTCATTCTCGCTCATAGACTCCACAGTAGATAGGTCGCTCGAAAACAGAATAGCTGTTAGCGAAGATCTCAGTTTGTTTCGGCAATTTGTCGAACTTCTAGACTTCCAGAAATATTTTCAGCATTTTTATTCTTAAGTTGTGCGACTACCTGTAATTCTGTGGTTGAGGTAATTAATATGATAGATATATAGATTTTGTGAGTGTTAAAGTGTTAAATCGCTTAATTCATTTTAATCTATTTCTTTAGCGCAGAAGAGAAATAAAGTGGTAGGCTATTATATTTTCTAGGGAAGCATTCAGTGGAAAGCAGAATAAAATTAAAATTTCTAGCTTATAACGGCAATTGTAGCTATTTATAAATTTAATTTAACTGCTAATACTCAGTCGAGTGTATTTTTCTAAACTAACGTATAAACTCTAGAATCCAGCCTCATGAATGGTGACGGAATACGCACGTGTTCCTAATTTATGAGGATTGCTGATTTTTAAATATAACTTACGTCACGGGAAGTTTAAATGATAAGCAAAGCTCTCTGCTTGCAAGTTTAAATGTAAGTTTTAACCAGTACAGATTCTGTTTATTATATTATATGTGTTATTTTTCCTCCACACAGTGAAAGTTTTGGGGTGACCCTAACTTTACCAGCACCTAGTAGTAGTTTCCATACTTGTGAAGAAATAGACAGTCCTTATTTTGAACCACGTGGGTTTTCTCAAGTAACACTGATCTGACGGTGCAAGTTAGACAGAAATACTAATATCCCTATAACGGGTTTTCAAAGACTGTAATGATAAATACTGGACCTTGGAGCCAGCACTTAATTTCTTCTAGAAACTCTATATAATTTGCTGCCTGGTGGCGTGAATATTAACAATCATTTCCCGACTAGATTATATCTTGTGGACAAATCTGTGGTGTGACTAAAGTGAATCCTATACTGAGGGAAGGCACCGACCTGACATTCATCATTTTTTAGAAACCTACGCTATTGACACTGTGCTCTGCTAACTCCCGCGCCTGGAATACTTGTTAGGTGACTTAATCAGACATTTGAACAAATTTGCATACCCAAGTAGTCGTTCCCGGAGACTCCAAGTTAAATACGTCTTTTGGAACTGGGGACTTCTTGGCAGAAGACTGCATTTTTTTGAGTCTGTGTGAAAATCTAAAATCAATGTGTTCCAAGAGGCAGCAAGCAAAGTCGTGAGTACAAGTGTGAGAAGCCATGGCGGAATGAATGAGTGTACGCTGGTTTGAGTGATATTTTCACTATTATATCTTTGACACCCTGTTGCTGTCCTAATTTTTTTTTCAATCTGCATAATTTGTTGCTAAGGCTAGAGTTCTTGTGTTTTTGTCTTAGGTTAAATCAGATTTTTTTCAAACTCTGTGCATATAATTACGAGATAAAACAAAGAAAAACTCTTAGACTCAAACCCTATGTATCTGTGACTCGGGCGCCATCATCTGTTCTCTTAACGGGGCCGGGCTAAACCTAGAGTTAACACTATAACGGGGCTATCATCCTTGCAACATTTCCTTGATTTTTATGACTATGTGTATATGTATTTTCCTTGATGTACTTTCTTTGATGTTGTGAGCCGATTTTTCCTGATATTAAAATCGCTCTTGAACTAAATAATCGTGTTTGGTCAGCTCGTTCTAGATAATATATATATCATTGTTATAGTTTTCCCACGTCTGTGTGTTTACCTGTCGTCACGTGTATGTGCGTGCCTGTGAGTGATAGAAATATACGTAATATGTATATTGGTGTAGTCTGTCTGACGCTGTAACAACTGTTGTAGAAGATAGGTGAGAGAGAGAAGAATTCTTTTCGCTTTCAGAGACAGCCACTATATCAAAATCTATCATCTCACGTGTGTGGAAATTCTATTACCTTTCACTAACTCTCACTGAGTCTATCACCTATTAAAACCTATTCAGAAGGGACCAAACCTAGTCTTAATTCTCCTATCGGAAATCTACGACAGGAACACTAGGGGATGATGTGGTCAGCATCACGCCGGTCGCCTTAACCTTCCCAGAGTTGCTCTGGTACCCATTTGGGGCTGGGTCGACCCAGGAGCCGTTTGCGGCCTAAAATCCCACCTCATCTGGGAATCGAACCACAGACCACTGAACTAGGAAGCCAGTGCACTAACCACTATGCTACCGCGGCCTCCACTGATGACAAGAATAAGACTAAAACCTGTGGAACAAGAGATGAGAAGAAGACGCTGGAAAAGGATAGAACCCACACACTTAAGAAACCGGTTGATAGCTTTACAAGGCAGTTATCGTTCTGGAATCTCCAAGTTAAGAACGAACGAACGAACGAACTTTATTTTCAAAAGGTTAAGAATTGCGCATGCAAGCCTGTCTGACATTCTGCCCTTCCTCTGTCTCTCTCTCTCTCTCTCTCTCTCTCTCCCACTCACTCACTCTCTCTCTCTCTCTCTCTCTCTCTCTCTCTCTCTCTCTCTCTCTCATCAAGCATACAGTATCCTTTCATCCTCACGTTTACTTTCAGTTTTATTTAGGCATGTATCATTAAAATAATTGTACAATAGCATACATTTGCAACATCCAATCATAATGGAACTTAAGTATGTTTTTAAAATAAATTAATTTTTAAAAAAAACAACAACAACAAAATAACCAAACAGAAAGTAAAGGAAAAAAAACCAAACAGACAAAATTTGAAACCCTTCATACAGTAAATAAGACAATGATTTGAGACATAATCAGATTACGTTGGCGTGTTATAAGAACTGGTGAAATATTCGATCAGTCTGCTATTGAATGACTAGCGTGTTGTCCAGTGTATGCGAGAGATTTTACCAGAGGTGGGCAGCTTCCAGTCTCATAGCAGATATTGCCGCCGGGAGTGAATTGTTAAAGCCTTCACAATACTAGATCCAGCATCATGAGGTGGGTTAACCAGTTGCCTTCCTCGAGATAGGTGGACCAAAGAACACACGGAGAAGACACGCAAAGATCTTGTGCTGATGACGTGGGACAGGAAGACTTGGCATTAGTTTATTGAAGTCTAGAACTCCTTCAACTGCTGAAATGTGATGATGATGAGGAGGATGAGGATGATGGTGATGCGGATGACGATGAGGATGATAAGGATGAGGAGGATGAGGAGGATGAGGATGAAGATGAGGATGATGATGGATAATGATAATGATGATGAGGATGATGATGGATGATGAGGATGATGATGATGATGGATAATGATGATGGATGATGATGATGATGGATAATGATTATGAGGATGATGAGGATGATGAGGAAGAAGATGAAGATGAGATGATGAGGATGAAGCTGAGGATGATGAGGATGAAGATGAGGATGATGATGATAAAGTTGAGGATGATGGATAATGATGATGATGATGATGATGATGATGATGATGATGATGATGATGATGATGATGATGATGATGATGATGATGATGATGATGATGATAAAGATGATGATGATGATGATGCAAAATATGTTTCGTGCAACCACACCAAACTCTACACATAAATGCGCAGCTCTTTGATCTTGTTGTCAAGTTCTTCACTCCCAGTGGAGCATCGTACCACTGCCACAGTTGACCATCTAGCAAGAAGCTTGCACCAAAGGGTTCTTGCGATGTTGGCATCTGTAGCAGCCTGTTTTATATCAATAGCTTCCCAGCGCCGAATTCAACTTCAAAAGAGTCACCTTTTTCGTCATGCGTCAAGGAAAAGTGGAAAAAAAACCACTATCTCCGCTTATACCCCTAAAAAGCCATACAGGGTAGGCACAACACACGTAAAGTAGATTAGAGATCTGTAGTCAAGGACAAATAGATTGTCGTTGAATGAATGATTGGATGAAAGGGTGAAGAGATTTTGGGGAAAGAATGATTGGAGGAAAGGGTGAAGAGACTGTGGGGAATGAACGATTGGATGAAAGGGTGAAGAGATTGTGGAGAAAGAATGATTGGATGAAAGGGTGAAGAGATTGTGGGGAATGAACGATTGGATGAAAGAGTGAAGGGATTGTGGGAAAAGAATGATTGGATGAAAGGGTGAAGAGATTGTAGGGAAAGAATGATTGGATGAAAGGGTGAAGAGATTATGGGGAATGAACGATTGGATGAAAGGGTGGAGAGATTGTGGGGAAAGTGATTGGATGAAAGGGTGAAGAGATTCTGAGGAACGAAATATTCTTTGTGCAGAAAGAATCGTAAAAGTTCATTTAACCGTAAGGTTAAAGGAACCATTGTGCAGTATTTTTTTTGAAAGATAGAATCTCAATATATATAATGTTTGTTTATATAAAACTTACTGGTAGTAGTGTTAACTGGAGCATTAAACAAGATCTCTAAACTCATTTTTTCTTCGAATTTTTCTTCAAAGATTGTATAACCAATCACGAACAAACTGTCACTCAATGTGACGTTGATACCTGGTATGTATTGGCATTAAGTCACATCCTCCGCCTGGTGTTTTTTCTTCTCCTGAAGAAACAGAGTGCCTAAGAGAGGAAACATTGCATAATCAGGATTGTATTGCACGCATTTATCGATGTAGCTTAATTTCACGAAAGGGTAATTTATTCACATGAATACGATAAGGCTGTTTTGCCGGAAAGAAGCAGAGTACGTTAAATGCACAAAAACACGCCAGCACGTGAATTTATACTCGAAGAAGTGGCGTATCAGCATATTTTTGTGTCACTTATTGATTGGTTCATTACCATTTAGCTCCACAAGGGGTATTGACCTTTGACAGACTTATGCCACGTCATCCTGTTGCGTGCCAACAGCTCAAGGTCATTCATCGTCTTCCTCATTAGGATTATTTATGTTTCCAGTTCTCGTTTCAATGTGTTTTTCGGTCTACGTCTGCTATTATTGCCCTGGGGATTGCAGAGCAGGTCCTGCCTTGTAATGCTATCAACAGGTTCCCTCATTGTGTGTCCTATCCATCGGGAGCGCCTTCTCTTCTCTTGCTCCACTGGCACTTGTGCGGTTTGTAACGTATAATGGAAATAAAGCCTACAGTAATCTGACAGTCTTTGTAATCCCGCTAGCGTTCTATGATTTGCTAGAAAAACCACGCATTTTTTCTACCTGTGTTTTACTTACACAAGCGTACTTTTCGTCCCACCTCTTTTTCTGTGAACACGAGCTAACGCAATGTTTACAAACTGCATGACCTGTCAGTCATAACAGGTAGCGAATCAGGTTTGTTTACCTAGTTTTCTCACGCGAGCTTATCTGTCAGTCATACGATACCTGACAGACCGCACGTGAAAAACCACAGACCCTTTGAAGGTCGTACCCAGGGAAGTCAGAAAATCCCCTGGGCTCTTTGATCTTCAGAAGCGGGCTAAATCTTCGAGAACCCCGTTACACGGATATAAGTCTTTTGATGTCAGTTGAAACCTCGCCAGAAGGCCGACCGTAAACTTTTATCTGGAGAACTCTGTTCTGATTCTCCGTTGCTTACACAATGGTGCAAAAAGTAACATTATCTATAGATCAGAGAAACATAATGATATATAAACTGTGTTTTCTTAAACCTGCTATCAGTTGTCACTCAGAATTTTTGGATAGTCTAAGCACGTAGTTTTAGAACCATTTTGGAAAATGTGTTAATAGCATTCGTGGGGATTTTCATTCTGATTGTCTGGTAATAGAAATTAGTGCTTACGTGTTTAAAAGTGTTAAGCTTTTACCATTATAATTCTCTTTGATTTTCTAGCGTTAAAACTAGTGAAATAAAATAACGCGTAGCTATTTCATACCAGATGTTCAGTTATCATGTTAATTTTCACCACACGCTTTCTCACACAAGAAGAAACTACGGTTTTAACTGACTGATTTAAATGCTAGGCGCGACTGATAGTGATAGAACAGAACTCACGTTTTATTTCATTGTGCATAGTTATTATAAGTGCCTATTATTTAATATCATTCGACTAAACAATCAGACGCCGACAATTTAATAGCTATTAAAGACAGGCGATACTTTGTGTAAGTGCGCATATAGATCATTAAATAATAACTGACATTGTACGCTGATCGTTAACCACGAGCGGGGGGGGGGGGAGAAGAGTCGCATAACTCATCCAACATACACTCGCTAAACGACGGGCAATAGGGAAAGCTAAAAACACCGTGTGCCTTTCAAATTTAATCAGGACTGACGGAGTGGATAAGAGATCGTCTTGTCCCCGTCTGTGTGCATATATGTAGCTATATAGAATAGTAGCATTTTTCCATAAATGTTTCTTATATATTCCTAGCAGACCTGATCAAGGGCGTCCAGCGGTCTTTTGGTCTCTTTCCGTTTTTACTGATTGGTTAATTATGTCTTTTCTCGGCTTGTGCGTCACCAATATCATTGGTGAGCAAGTATGTGCCAACGATACATGAGAAACATTTTAACGTGTAAAATTTAACTGGACTTACAAAACCCAGCAATATTTTTTTCAATTTTATCAGCCCACTATGGTGGTGAACAAAATAACATTCATTCCCGACTTCTGACAGTCGTATTCAAGAGTAGCATCTAGAATTTACGCTGTCTCAGAATCGGCGCTCTAACATAGAGTGTCCGATAGGATTATCAATCATCATCATATGTAATATTTTTAGCAACCAGAGGTTTCCCAATACTGGAAGTATTTTCCTCTTTTAACTGTGAACCCCAAGATCACGTTTTCTACATCAACTATTGGCGGTGACATTTTGTCCATCCAGGAAAAAACCCACACCAGATTCGGTATTTCCAAGGGATATCACAAAGAGTAGGTAAGAGTGATTGAGTGGCCACTGTATGAAAGAGAGAGTGAATATTTTTCTTGGTTACAGCGACTTTACCAACATTGGATTTTGCTTAAACTTGTTAACTTTACTGGCTAGCCTATAGTAGGAATCTGTTTACTTTACTGTCTACTCTGTAACATAGTGCAAACCTTCGACATTTGGGTTATTAACTTTTTGGGTTTTTTTTTCTTCAGAGAGGGAGGGCACATTTATTCTGCTATTTCCATATGTATGTACATCTGGTTTTATTTGATCTTTCTTTAGATATTTGGTGTTGTCAAGTTTAATGATAATAAACAACAAAGAAAATTTAACTTTGTGTGTTGGTCAGACCCATACCCAAGTAACCGTAATTTTTCACGTTTGTATGTCTTGTTGTCACATATCTGTGTGTGTAGTTAAACTTATATTTATATGTATGAGGGGGGGCATGGTTGTCTTGTACTAAATTATAGTCGTATAGTTATCTACAATTCCAAGATGGAGGTGAAATTCGTTTCTCACCTTAGACGTCGAAAGAAAAACATCAGGAATGTGTATACTTCGATGGATAGTACCATGTTATGTTAAATTATAGAATAAAAGATACACCAGAGTATCTAGTGGTGTAGATATTTTCCTATAACTGACCTCGAAACCCTCGAATCGGTCGGTTGGATCGGAGGGTTGATCAGTGAGTTAACAATTTACTATCGTAAAACAAGCTATTGTTACCGAAACAGAACCAGGAAATAAAGGGAATACAGAATGGTTTACAGTAGAAACAGGGGTGAAACAAGGCTGTATTATGTCACCACTAGTTTTTGGAATAGCTATTGATTGGGTTATGAGAAACTATACCCACAATGAACAATTGGGTATAAAATGGACAAATGGAAAATTCCTGGGGGACCTGGATTTCGCAGATGATGTAGCATTCTTAAGTTCAACACCAAGACAATCCCAAGAAGCAATAAATAATTTGTGTCATCTCTCGGTTAAAATTGGTCTCCAAATAAATGCCTCTAAAACTAAAGCTATGAACTTTTCTAACGAGACCTTTGATATCATCGTGAACGGGGAAAAACTACAGAAAGTTGAAAGTTTCAATTATTTAGGCAGTAAAATGACTCAGGATGGTGACACAACAAGAGAAATCCATACTAGAATTGCTGAGCTCAGAGCTCAGAGAATCTAACATTTGGAAATTACGATCATTGAATATACATACCAAGCTTCGTCTGTTTAATTCAAATGTTATCTCAGTGTTAACATACGGCTGTGAGAGTTGGAAAATAACAAAATCATTGGAGAACAAGCTGAATACATTCGAGAACAAATGTCTTAGAAAACTCATGAACATCAGTTGGAAAGAATTCAAGACTAATCGACAAATAAGAGAAGACTCTAGGCAGAAATATGTCTCCGACTATATAAGGAAAAGACGATGGTCATATATCGGTCATGTCCTACGAATGCAAAACAACAGAATACCACTACAGGCGCTCACTTGGGTTCCTGGGGGTAAGAGGAAAAAAGGAAGACCAAAAGAAACACTCAGAAGAACAATAATAAGAGAAGGAAGAACGTTGGGCCTAAATAATGTGCAAGAGCTAAGAGGAGTGGCGTCACAACGAACAACCTGGAGAGCACTGGTTTCTGCCTTATGCGCCGTGTTTGGTGCTTAAAGAATTTATTATTATTATTATAGATAGGCTGGAATACAGAAACTTACTCATTCTATAGACATATCTTCTCCTAAAGCTATCACCTGTGAAATCTATTTCTCACACCTTTTTCTCACGTACTTATCACCATCCACTCTACTCAGACGGGACAAAAATAACTCACAACCTATCTGTACGACACGGTTCTTGTCATCAATTCCATATTAGCGACCATGTCATACCATTTCAACCCTCCTATACTATGCAAGCACCCATTTATGAAAGTTCGTCGATTTTTGGTTACTGTTTTTTTGTTGCTCTCCGTGTTTCAGATCCACACAATAGAAATATTTGACCTATGAGTTGAAGATTTGTATTTTAGTGTTTAACTTGACTTCTATTGATTTCCATACATTTCTGTACTTTATACTTTTAATTTGCTTTTGAAAAGTTGAAAAGATGCGAAGATGTTAATCAAGCGATTAAGCAGTTGCAAATATAGGGTTAAAATAATTACTTTTTTCTTATTCTGACCGCAAAATGTTCAGCTCAGAGCAAACTCCTGATAAGCAGAATTTCGGATAAGTAGAAGTTTTTTAGATGGCCCCTGCGACTTCTATTTATCCAGAATGCACTGTATTTCTCCATGCAATGACAGCTATTTATGCCTGTTATTGTCTTATTTGGCTGTCCCTCCCACTTTATCTTTGCTGGCAAGATAAATGTGTGATTATACATCTAATAATAATAAAAAGTAGAATAATAGCCCTGTTACGGTATATGTTATTAACGCCGTCTGCTAAAGGTTAGCAGACGTGCAATTGTAAAGATTAAGACATTTAATATATTACGATAAATGTTTCAACACTTTGTCTAAAAGAATTCATCAGGATCAGGACTACGGATGGATCATCATATCCTATACTAATTAATTAGTTAACTTAACTTCTTAATTGAATTAATATCAATAAAATGAAATGTGAGAAAAATGAAATGAAAAACAAAAAAAAAAAAGAACGAAATATGAAAAGAAGAAATTATGAAAAGAGAAAATAAATCTCACACAAGTATTAGATTAATATTTTTTTAAAATGTACCTATACGTTATTTAGTTAGTTAAATTAGATAGTTATTATTCACTAACACTTAACACACACAATTAAGTTAAACTTATATTCGAATTTCTTTCTATTTCTTCTCACTTATTTGTCTTTTCTTCTCTCATAACATCGCGTTACATTAGAATCTTAATAATTTAACTCTTAGTTTAATTAATTAATTTAATTTTAATTAGTCAAATTAATTCCTATATGACATACTAATACGACAGACCTTACTTTAATTTAATTCTATCATTCACTATTGACATTAGACATTTTATTTAGCTGATATAATAATATGCATAATATTGATATATAATATGATTAATGTTAGATGACTATGACAAATAGTTAGTTGACATGACCGCGACACGGTTCTACTCAGAACATCGTCGGCCATATGTCACAATTGTGTTAAATTTTTTTGAAAAATTGTTAAGTCGGATAGATCTTGAAAAAAATCTATCGATTTTTTTTCCCCCGGTGTACAGGGAATTGTTACGGTATATGTTATTAACGCCGTCTGCTAAAGGTTAGCAGACGTGCAATTGTAAAGGTTAAGACATTTAATATATTACGATAGATGTTTCAATTATTGAACGCTCCATACACGATCGATTATGACGTGTCTAGCGTTGTTTGGGTCACAGTCGGTAACTAGGAGACGCTACCCTTTGTTACTTGACCGCCAAGCTGAATAGCTGCGTTTTCTAACCTTCCAATTCAATGACATGATATAGCCATTTATATGTGCATTTATGATGGACCAGGGTCAGTCCTAGAACTCTATATGAGAGGAAACTTATGGAGGTTAGTGTTTAACTAGAATCCTCAGAAGGAGGAGAATAATCGTCCAATCCGTATGAAATATTCAGACTCGCAGTCTCACTGTCGGCAGGTAGCCATGTCTATCTGCGCGTGCATATAGCTGTGATGTTCTGACGACAATACTGCATTGTATCCTTAAACGGACATTGACACGTAAACCAGCAGTCTACGTTATTGATTAATTTATGCATGACTTATACGGACTTATGTTCTGCTCATATTTGAAATGATCATCCTGTGTGTACATGTGATTAAATATTACGGACTCAACCTGAAGGCATTAATTACTTCATTAATGTTGCTGAGTTCAAGTATTACATGTTACTTCTTCATACCATGCTACTGAGTTGTATGAACGCTTCACCCTAATTCGCGTAATGATAAAACAAGCACGATGAACAAGAAATCACTAAAATAACTATACTCAGCACATGATCTTCAACCGGCAAATAACTCAGCAACATTAATGAAGTAATTAATGCCTTCAGGTTGAGTCCGTAATATTTAATCACATGTACACACAGGATGATCATTTCAAATATGAGCAGAACATAAGTCCGTATAAGTCATGCATAAATTAATCAATAACGTAGACTGCTGGTTTACGTGTCAATGTCCGTTTAAGGATACAATGCAGTATTGTCGTCAGAACATCACAGCTATATGCACGCGCAGATAGACATGGCTACCTGCCGACAGTGAGACTGCGAGTCTGAATATTTCATACGGATTGGACGATTATTCTCCTCCTTCTGAGGATTCTAGTTAAACACTAACCTCCATAAGTTTCCTCTCATATAGAGTTCTAGGACTGACCCTGGTCCATCATAAATGCACATATAAATGGCTATATCATGCCATTGAATTGGAAGGTTAGAAAACGCAGCTATTCAGCTTGGCGGTCAAGTAACAAAGGGTAGCGTCTCCTAGTTACCGACAGTGACCCAAACAACGCTAGACACGTCATAATCGATCGTGTATGGAGCGTTCAATAATTGAAACATCTATCGTAATATATTAAATGTCTTAACCTTTACAATTGCACGTCTGCTAACCTTTAGCAGACGGCGTTAATAACATATACCGTAACAATTCCCTTCAGTCATAACTGACTATGGGAATGCGCCCCTGAGGTGACAGCCCTCAGCTGCTTATTTTCCTAGTGTTCCTTTCAACGTTTTCTCCTCTCTTCTGCTTGCCGTGAGAGCTTCTTTTTGTCCAATCTGAGGAGGCGCAGTAGATAGCATCGCCACTTGGTGCGATCGGCAGCTTCATCCTCCCAAGTTGATGGATTTATGTCCATTGCTCTCATGTCTCTCTCGCACACATCCCTGAGATTCAAGGACATCTAGTAGAGGTGTTTCTTTAACTGCAATCTTGTCATTCTTTTCTGCATTTATTTGCATTGTCTTTTCCCTGTGTATGTTCAGACTCTCTTGATATGATCTCTCATTTAGTATTTTCATTTTGTTTTGCTTCTGATTACGGTAATAAAACAAAAGAGCAACATTGTTGGCAAAATCTAGATCATCAAGTTGTTTCATCAAGGTCCGTTGCATTCCATTTCTGTTTGCTGTTGTGGATGTTTTCATTCCACGATCTATAACCAGTGTCGTGAGAAATTCTAATCCACATATATAAATTAAAAAGTAAATGTAAAGCCTAACAAATAACTTCAATAAAAGGAAAGAAGAATGGTAAAGAACAGTGCTGTCACAATGACTGTACTCGAATCTCCCCTTGTTTTCTACTTCGTCTGCGAATTGTAACGTTTCACGTTGATAGTAAAAGCCTACTGCATCTCTACACGCTTTCTTCAATGAAACGTGTACTGCCTTTCTAAGAAAATCTTGAGATACGCAAGTTGACCTAGATTTAAAATTCCATTCATGTCATTTTATACACTATGTTACCAAAAAAAACGAAAGACAGATGGACTAAAGATAGAAAGAAAGGGAGGGGCAAAAGCCAGAACACTTGCAACACTAAACACGCGTCGCGATACACAATTACTACCATCACGCGTGTAAGGCCACAAGCACTAGCTTTTTTTTCAAATCGTCAGTGATAAAAAACACTACCCATAAAGAGAGTTATGTTTAAAAACTTACAAAACGCTTATTAGGAAACATGACATTCCACTGTTTTATGTCTAAAATCCTGACATTAGTCTGACAGTACAGCAGGACAGGTGGCGGTTCTAAACATAAAAAATAAAAAAACAAATACACGACTATCCTAGAAAATACATATTTTGAACGCAGCCACTTAGCCCCATAAAATTTATATATTTGGGTTCCTTGTGACTTGCTGACAAAGAATATGTTAAGTGTTATGCAAATAGTCTAGGAATTAACAAGTTATAGCCAAAATAAAATGATGGTGCTGTCAGACAACACCCAAAATCAGAATCGCTCAGTGGTAGATTTTTAAACCACCATTGTACGGAAAGAGGTCCCCATGTTACCTCCTATTTGATTGGGTAGAAATAAATGTAAGGCTAAACACGATTAGTCGGACTATAAATACTACTTTTCGTTGCTAGGGGAGACGGATGGAAGGGTACTGTTTTTTTAAACGCTTGTGTAAACATGGCATGATTGGTTAGACTCGTCGATATAGTCACTTAGACGCGTCAGTTCCACACCAGATTTTCAAAAATACTTTCTAAAGCAACAGTGCGTTGAGCATCAGCTTATATTTTTATAAATAAAAGCCTGAGACAGAGGCAGCTCGGAATTTGTGCCATAAGTTGTGCCATTATTCTTCACCAGTCAACGTATCTGTTTATTATTATTCCATGAATTGTGGTAAGCTTGAAATATTTGATATCTTTTAATGAAAATTGAATGTAAATTAATAATTTATGTCTGTATATGTGCGTGGTTCAGTAGCGAACCTGAGGCAAGGCCTATATATATATATATAAGTTGCTCCAACCTGAACAGAAGGTGTCAGAAGAAACTAAAACTACATGGAATTACTAAATAGTACACTGACACCTATCTTATTGACTAGAAAGAAATAATACTGGACTTGCAGAGGCGTAGTAACCATTAGGGAGGAGTATACTGGTGAAAATTATTATAGATGAAGCTGACAGTTGGCCTACCGCTCTGAACTCAGTGTTTGTTATGTATTGTGGTCAGTCTGGAAGGGTATTATAAATTAGTTCTGAAGTAGGAGGTACAACCTTCTTGTTTCAGGGACCGTGGTCATAAAGTTATTGAGCAGCACCTGGTCAGAGCTTTGCTGAATCCAGAGGCGGACCGCATACTCCTTGGTCCATATAGCAATCAGTGTGGTGTCTCCAGAACACAGGGAGGCTATCGAGCAGAGGAGTCTTTTCCTGCCGCCATCACGACAGATAAGAATCTGTGGCCAGCGGAGCTCAACATTAGGCCCCTCTAAAACTGACAGTATATAAACTAAGAGGGGAAATAAATTGTTTTAATGTCAGGAACTGAGAACATCTCCAATACTAGTTCCAACAGAAACAAACACTTGAAGTCATGATGACAAATAACAACTTAGATTGACATATAAAACCAGTATTACCTCATAGAACCACTACACAACTGACCCACATATTATAATATTAATAAAATATGTCACTACAAGATTCATATTTATAAATTATGTACATATAAATTGTGATTACAATATATTATGATTCCTGGTTCACTGTGTAATTGAATCAGGATCTCCATTGGTAACAGTACTTAATACATGAATATTTGAAAATTTATCAGTGACTTATTTAAGATAGTCTCATAGAGTGTTATATGTATGTGAGTGTCAAACTGTTGTCAAGTGTGGTGGAATAAATTAAAGTGTTTATCTGTCTGTTATTGTTGTGACTTACACTTCATCATTTACAAAACCCTAGACATTCAACGTAGTCATCACAATATTCCAGAATAATTCTGACTGAGATATAAATATGTGGTAGCAAGTAAGGTCACCTGTATTACACTACACTTATTAGATACAGATACCTTCACAGCTGATCTCAGTCAGTACACTAAGTCCCCTATAAATATTTATAACATCCCACTTTACCACATATATTGGGGTCCGGTCCGGGATATTGAACTTTCTCCTGTTATATATATTGGGAATTAATACAATTTAAAAGGTATCCTTGGGTGAAAATAAATAAGGTTGAGCTCTCAGTGCCTGTGTGTCCTAAGTTAATTAGTCATACATAAAATTGTGTAGTTAGATATTTTAGACATTTATCAGTTAGAAAATGGCGGACCTGGCCAAATTTCGATCTGCTGCTGTACAGACTGCAAAAGAGTTAGGAATGGACGGGCAAATTATGATTGCTTATGTCACTGCTGAATGTGACAAATATATTGAACGGGAAGAAAGAAGATTAGAAAAAGAGGCCGAAAGAAAGTTAGAGGCTGAGACTAAGAGGTTGCAGATTGAGGCTGAGGCTAAGAAATTGGAAGCAGAGGAAAGGAGATTGACTGCAGAAAGGGAAGACAAGAGATTAGCTGCAGAGAGGGAAGCAGAAAAGGAGGAGAAGAGATTACAAAGGGAACATGAGTTACGACTAAGGGAGTTTGAGTTTCAAGGCCATGCTCCTGAAAATGGTGCCAGTCCCTTTGCCTCTGATGCCACTGCTAGTCAGGGAGCCTCAACCTCAGCTATGAACTTTCATTTAGATCATTTTGTTGAGAAAGACGATGATATTGAGAGCTATCTAAATAGATATGAACTATTAGCTACCACATATGGGTTAGAGAGAGAAAGGTGGAGCTTAAAGTTATCTCAGGGACTTCGTGGGGCAGCTTATGAAGTTTTTGCAAAAATGAGCAGAGGTGATCAGGAAAATTATGATATGCTAAAGCAGGCTCTTTTGTTAAGATATGAAAAGAACGCAGAATTTTATAGGAAAAAATTTAGGAATGCTAAACTACTGTCAGGTGAAACCTATCACCAGTTCTCTGCACGGATAGAGACATACTTGGAGAAATGGACTTCTCTGGGGAAAACCCAAGATCTTAAGGAAATGGTCCTTATAGAGCAATTAAGAGAGTCCATGGCTCCAGACCTGAGAAAGTTTCTCATGGAACAAGGTGCAGAGAGGCTGGGTGAGTTGCTAAATGTTGCTGAAAGGTATCAAGCAGCTCAGGCAGAGGTATCAGGTAATAAAAAGAAACAGGTGGATAATTTTAGGGCACCACAGAACTTTAATAAATTTGATCCTAGAGATCAAAACAAAGGTAAGCACCAATTTGATAGGCCACGGTATGACAATAAAAATAAAACCCCACAATTCGATGAAAGGAAATATGATGAAAGAAAATCTTTCAACCAAGGAAAAAGGTGGTGTAAAAATTGTAAGATGAACAATCATGACACTGACCATTGTAGAAGGAAACCTCCTCATTGTGCTGCTATGACATCTGGGAAAAAGGAAAAAAAGGTCAAACCTGCAGAACTACAGGAACCATACCACCCCCCAGTGTGTGAAGATGTCATCTGTAATGGTGTCACTATAAGGTGTTTATATGATACCGGTTTAGATTACGATTCCGTTGTGAGTTCTCACCTGGTGCAGGCCGATCAATACACCACAGAAACAGTGGAGATTCAAACTGCAACCAAGGATGTAGCTACCATGACACTTCCCGTCGCCCGGATAAAGGTGAAAACGCGATATGTGGAAGGAATCATAAAAGCAGCAGTGATAAATGAGCCAATCTACCCTCTGATATTGGGGTGTAGATATGTCTTCTTGGGGAATCCCAAGAGACCTGTGATATTGGCAACAGTGCAGACCAGATCACAGTCTAAAAAGGAGGAGGATAATCCAATAAATACTCATCCAGATGAGATGAGGAAGGCACAGGCTGAGGACAAAACACTCAAGCCGTGTTTCAAGAAGTTGCCCAAATCTCATACACCTCCAGGCAAGGGAGAGTTTTATATGAAGAACAAACTGATATATAGGAAGGCTGGATCTGAATCCAATGGTCACGGACAGCTGGTCCTTCCCACTTCATATAGGACTAAAGTGTTGGAACTAGGGCATGCGATTCCCTTCAGTGGTCATATGGGGATCAGCGCAACAGGACAGCGAATAGCTTGTCACTATTTCTGGCCAGGAATAACTGAAGATATCAAACGATATGTAAAATCCTGTCCAGAGTGCCAACGAGTAGCACCTAAACATTGGACTGCACCAGCAACTCTGGGGGAAATGCCCATAGTGGGAACACCCTTTGAGAGAGTTGCCGTGGATCTTGTGGGACCTCTCACCCGAACCAAGAGAAGGAACAGCTACATTCTGACTCTGGTGGACACTTGTTCTATGTGGGGAGAGGCGGTAGCCCTGTCATCGATTGATTCTAAACATGTGGCAGAGGCATTGCTCACAATTTTCACAAGGTTAGGCTTTCCCAATCAAATCTTGACTGATAATGGCTCTCAGTTCAAGGGGAAACTAACTGAAGAAGTTTTCAGGATCTTCCAGGCCAAACACTTCCATTGTAGTGTGTACCATCCCCAAGGGAACGGCCAAGTGGAAAGATTTAACGGCACGTTGATGTCGATCCTGAGAAAGTTGGCACACGAAAAACCAGATACATGGGACCAGTACCTGCACGCCGCCCTCTTTGCTTATCGGGAGGTACCCCATAGTTCAACCGGTATGGCCCCGGCAACATTATTGTTTGGAAGGCCAATAAAAGGTCCACTCGAAGCTCTGTTAAGAACGTGGACTGATGAAAAGGCAGAGGAAAATATTACATCCTCATACCAATATGTGAATGAGCTGACCACTCGTTTAAAAACTGGCTGGAAACTTGCCAATGAAAATTTGAAACAAGCCAGGAAGAAACATGCTGCCTATTATAACAGGAAAGCTAAAGACAGAGATTTGGCTGTGGGAGAGAAGGTACTGCTTCTTCTACCCGGTAGTCAGAATAAGTTACAAATTGGATGGCAAGGTCCATATACAGTTCTAGAGAAGGTGTCTAGAACAAATTATAAGATAGATAAGAAGGGGAAAGAAAAAATCTATCATGTGAATCTCCTGAAGAAATATTTGGAAAGAGAACATCAGGAAGAGACACACTTGTTGACCGTGTCCATTGCCATGGAGATGAAAAAGGAACCACTTTCATCATTTGAATATCCATTACACCCCTGTGAGACAGCGGCACAGGTGAAAATCAGTACACATTTAACGAAAAATCAGAAAGAGAGAGTGCAACAGGTTCTAAATAATCATGCAGAGGTGTTAACAGACCGACCGGGGCATACAAACTTATTGGAATATGATATGAAACTGATAGACCCCACACCTGTCTGTATGAAACCCTATTCGATTCCTTTTGCTAAGGAGAAAGCTTTGAAGGAAGAGATAGACTATTTGTTGAAGGAAGGAATTATTTCGCACAGTGAATCTTCGTATAGTTCCGGTGTTGTACTCTTAAGGAAACCCTCTGGAGAACATAGACTCTGTATAGATTACAGGAGACTGAATGCTATTACAGAAGGACAGGTGGATCCATTGCCGGATACAAATCAGCTGTTTGCCAGGCTAAATAAAGCTAAATATTTCTCAAAAGTGGATCTGAGTAAAGGATACTATCAGATTCCAGTAAAGCCTGAGGTTAGACCATACCTAGCTTTTAGTACATCAGAAGGACACTATGAGTTTAACAGATTGCCATTTGGATTGAAGAATGCATGTGGTGAAGTGGGATGTTATAAATATTTATAGGGGACTTAGTGTACTGACTGAGATCAGCTGTGAAGGTATATATATATCTAATAAGAGTAGTGTATTATATATAACCTTACTTGCTGCCACATATGTATACCTCAGTCAGAATTATTCTGGAATAGTGTGATGACTACGTTATATGTCTAGGGTATGTGTATGATGAAGTGTAAGTCAAAACAACAACAGACAGATAAACAATTTAATTTATTCCACTACACTTGACAACACTGTGACACTCACATACATAAAACACTCTATGAGGATATCTTAAAGGAGTCACTGATAACTTTTCAAATAACAATATGTATTCATTGCTGTCATGAATGAATATGTGTCCTGATTCAAATACAAATGGAACCAGGAATCACAATCAATTTTAATTACAAGTTATATGTACAGAATTTCTCAATATGAATCTTGTAGTGACATATATTTTTAATAGTATCCTATGTGTGTCAGTTGTGTAGTAGTAATATGAGGTAATACTGGTTTTGTTTTGTTCAAGCTCTGTTGGTATTTGTCATCATGACTTCAATAGTTTGTCTTTATTGGAACTAGTATTGGAGATGTTCTCAGTTCCTGATATTAAAACAATTAAAATCCCCTCTTGATTATATTTTACACTGTCATTTTAAGATGGGGTACATAATGTTGAGCTCAGCTGGCCACATCAGCTTATCTTGCGTGATGGCGGCAGGAAAAGACTCCTCTGCTCGATTTCTCCCCTGGGCTCTGGAGACACCTCACTGATAGCTAAATGGACCAAGGAGTATGCTGTCCGACTCTGGATTCAGCAAAGCTCTGACCAGGTGCTGCTCAATAACGTTAAGACCACAGTCCCTGAAAACAAGAAGGATGTACCTTCTACTTCATAACTAATTGATACTCTAGTTCTACACTGAGCACAATACATCACAAACATTGAGTTCAGAGCGTTAGGCCAACTGTCAGCTTCATCTGAAATACTTTATACCAGTATTAACCTCCTTAATGGGTACTACGCCTCTGCACTTCCAGCATTATTTCTTTCTAGTCAATCATCTAGGTGTCAGTGTACTGTTTGGCCATTCCATGCCGTTTTACTTTCCTCCGACACCTTCTGTTCAGGCTGGAGCATTATAGGCTTTACATCATGTTTGCTACTGAACTACACATATATACAGGCATAAATTAACAATTCACATTCAATTTTCATTAAAAGATATTGAATGTTTCAAGCTTACCACAATTCATGGAAATAAACACAGATACGTTGACTAGCAATGAATTCTGGCACAAATACTGGCACAAATTCCCATCTGCTTATGTTCCAGGCTTTTTTAATATAAAATATACACTGGTTCAACGCACTGTTCTTAGTCAGGTTTATTTACAAGATGTGGCTCGAACTAACGCTCTAATGAGTATATTCGCAGCTCTGGCCAATGAAGCCACGTTTCGACATGTTTTAAAAAAAAGTACCCCTTCTACGTTTCCCTAACAACCAAGATAGTATTTATAGCCCGACCAATCGTGTTTAGTCTTATATTTGTTGCGCTCCAATCAATTTGGAGTTAACATGGTAGGCTATTTCCGTAACGTAAGGTTTTTTCAAACACGTTATAAAAAAATTTTATGAGCAGAAATGATTTCATGCTGTCAGGCATCCCCACTATTTTATTTTGGTTATAATTTGTTAATTCCTAGACTATTTGCGTAACGTTTTACATATTCTTTGTCAGCAAGCCCTAAGGAACCCAAATATACAAATTTAAAAGAGCTAAGTGGCTGCGTTCAAAATATGCAATTTCTTCTACCTCCTGTTTCGAAGATGTGCTGTCTGGGTACTGTAATGTTTTCAAACGTAAACCCATCTAATGTTATCTTTTCTAATAAGCGTTTTTCAGGATTTTAAAACCTAACTCTGGGAAGGTTAGTGTTTTTATCACTGTCCGTCTGAAAAAAAGTTAGTGCATGTGGCCTTACACGCGTGATAGTAGTAATTGTGTATCGCGCGACGCGTGTTTATGTTAGTGTTGACGTGTTCGGCTTTCTGCTCTCCCTTCTGTCTATTTGAGTCCATCTGTTCGTTCGTTTTGGTAACGTAGTATAATTAATGTTAGGATTAATTTAGGTCATTACGCAGTGTGCCTCTCAATGTTTTTCTTAGAAATGCAATACCCGTTTTAATGTGTTGTGGAAACGCTTGTATTTATGCAGTGGCTTATATTTAACGTGGAAACGTTACAATTTGCAGACGAAGCATAAAACAAAGGGGATTTCGAGTACATTCTTTGTGACAGCACTGTTATTTTACCATTGCTCTTTTCTTTATTAAATTTATTTGTTAGGCTTTATATTTACCTGATAATTTATATATGTGGATTAGAATATTTCACGACACCTCCCCTCTTAAAACAGACATCCCATGTCAGTCCTTTATTCTATATACACATAGATAAATGTAAGTCAACTTGACTTTACTCTGCTGTGGTGCTATCATGGTTTTATGTAGTTGGGTCCATTCAGAGTAGGCACTACTCATGAAATCTGCCTCAGACTTCTACAACCAATAATATATTTCGGTTATGTTACTGAACAGCCGCAAGTGTGAGTGCTTGTCTTAATGCTGCTTCGCAACCCGTATTCACCATTTCTCTTCTCTGAGTCTGCGCAATGACATGTCCAGAGAACATTATATTTCCCTCAAAATGTACGTTATGAGGAGATAACATATACCTGGTGATAGCAGAGTTTTCGTAGTGGATCCCATAATCTTCTTATTATCCTGTATGAAACATTCGGAATATCCTCAATCAAAGAGGCAACTCAGGGATTCATTACGTTCCTCCGAAATGTTTACATCCAACAATTTTCTCATCATTCTAGAGAAGACACTAGGCGCATTCTTCAATCCAAATGGCAATCTATTAAACTCATAGTGTCCTTCTGAGGTACTAAAAGCTAGGTATGGTCTAACCTCAGGCTTTACTGGAATCTGATAGTATCCTTTACTCAGATCCACTTTTGAGAAATATTTAGCTTTATTTAGTCTGGCAAACAGCTGATTTGTATCCGGCAATGGATCCACCTGTCCTTCTGTAATAGCATTCAGTCTCCTGTAATCTATACAGAGTCTATGTTCTCCAGAGGGCTTCCTTAAGAGTACAACACCGGAACTATACGAAGATTCACTGTGCGAAATAATTCCTTCCTTCAACAGATAGTCTATCTCTTCCTTCAAAGCTTTCTCCTTAGCAAACGGAATCGAATATGGTTTCATACAGACAGGTGTGGGGTCTATCAGTTTCATATCATATTCCAATAGGTTTGTATGCCCTGGTCGGTCTGTTAACACCTCTGCATGATTATTTAGAACCTGTTGCACTCTCTCTTTCTGAGTTTTCGTTAAATGTGTACTGATTTTCACCTGTGCTGCTGTCTCACAGGGGTGTAATGGATATTCAAATGATGAAAGTGGTTCCTTTTTCATCTCCATGGCGATGGACAAGGTCAACAAGTGTGTCTCTTCCTGATGTTCTCTTTCCAAATATTTCTTCAGGAGATTCACATGATAGATTTTTTCTTTCCCCTTCTTATCTATCTTATAATTTGTTCTAGACACCTTCTCTAAAACTGTATATGGACCCTGCCATCCAATTTGTAACTTATTCTGACTCCCGGGCAAAAGAAGCAGTACTTTCTCTCCCACAGCCAAATTTCTGTCTTTCGCCTTCCTGTTATAATAGGCAGCATGTTTCTTCCTGGCTTGTTTCAAATTTTCATTGGCAAGTTTCCAGCCAGTTTTTAAACGAGTGGTCAGCTCATTCACATATTGGTATGAAGATGTAATGTTTTCCTCTGCCTTTTCATCAGTCCACGTTCTTAACAAAGCTACATATGGACCTTTAATTGTGTGGACCTATTTGTCCATGCACCGGTATGGTCTCTTCCACTCGAAGCTTTATAGTGATGATTTTTCCTCCCAGAATTATCATTCACAAAACGACCGCTACCAATTTTTCTTTTGGGGCTTTCTCCCCACTTAAAATTCTTGATGAGAGATTTCCTCTCTACATCCTCTTCCTCCAGTTTGTTTAAGTCCGATTGAGGGATTTTCGGCTTATCCTGGGGTAAGACATCTTTTTGCACTCTCCGCATAGTGGCCATTGTAAAACAGTTAAGTGAAGCTTGTCCGTGAAAAGGGGCTTCCCATTCCATTTGGTCCACTTTATCAAATCTATTTTTCTTTTTATTATCAGGCCTAATTTTGCCCCGTGGCGTGTCCAGGTCCTGATCCATGTTCCCACTTGTGGGTGTTCCCTCATGTGCTATGCTACACCTTTCTACAAAATTCTCAATGTCCCATCTTGCTTTGGGCCAATAATAATTGTGAGCCACCTTTTGAATGATGGTACCTATCTTCTCATGGTCCCCATCTGGTTTCACATGTAGGCTCCTTATTAAGTCTGCCCTATATCTTTTAGGAAGTACCAGCTGTCCCTGACCTTTGGATCTAGCTCCAGTCTTCCTATACATCAACTTGTTTTTCATGTAAAAATCTCCCTTGCCTGGAGTTGTATGACAAGTTGACAATTTTCTGAAACAAGGCTTGAGTGTTTTATCCCCAGCCTGTGCCTTCCTCATCTCTTCTGGAGTGGTATCCAACATAATATCCTCCTCCTGTCTTGAGGTCGACCTGACCTGAAGGGTTGCCATATACACAGGTTTCCTTCTGCAACGGTCAGTGTCATGATTGTCCATCTGACAATTTTTACACCACCTTTTTCCTTGGTTGAAAGATTTTCTTTCATCATATTTCCTTTCATCGAATTGTGGGAATTTATTTTTATTTTCATACCGTGGCCTATCAAATTGGTGCTTACCTTTGTTTTGATCCCTAGGATCAAATTTATTAAAGTTCTGTGGTGCCCTAAAGTTATCCACTTGTTTCTTTTTATTACCTGTTACCTCTGCTTGAGCTGCTTGATACCTTTCAGCAACATTTAGCAACTCACCCAGCCTCTCTGCACCTTGTTCCATGAGAAACTTTCTCAGGTCTGGAGCCATGGACTCTCTTAATTGCTCTATAAGGACCATTTCCTTAAGATCTTGGGTTTTCCCCAGAGAAGTCCATTTCTCCAAGTATGTCTCTATTCGTGCAGAGAACTGGTGATAGGTTTCACCTGACAGTAGTTTAGCATTCCTAAATTTTTTCCTATAAAATTCTGCATTCTTTTCATATCTTAACAAAAGAGCCTGCTTTAGCATGTCATAATTTTCCTGATCACCTCTGCTCATTTTTGCAAAAACTTCATAAGCTGCCCCACGAAGTCCCTGAGATAACTTTAAGCTCCACCTTTCTCTCTCTAACCCATACGTGGTAGCTAATAGTTCATACCTATTTAGGTAGCTCTCTATATCATCGTCTTTCTCAACAAAATGATCTAAATGAAAATTCATAGCTGAGGTTGAGGCTCCTTCGCTAGCAGTGGCATCAGAGGCAAAGGGACTGGCACCATTTTCAGGAGCATGGCCTTGAAACTCAAACTCCCTTAGTCGTAACTCATGTTCCCTTTGTAATCTCTTCTCCTCCTTTTCTGCTTCCCTCTCTGCAGTCAATCTTCTTTCTTCTGCTTCCAATTTCTTAGCCTCAGCCTCAATCTGCAACCTCTTAATTTCTTTCTCAGCTCTAACTTTCTTTCGGCTTCAAACCTTCTTTCTTCGCGTTCAATAAATTTGTCACATTCCGTAGTGACATAGGCAACCATAACTTGCCCATCTAATCCTAACTCTTTTGCAGTCTGAACAGCAGCAGATCGAAATTTGGCCAGGTCCGCCATTGTCTATCAGGTAAATTTATACAATGTCTAACCAACAATTCAATCTCTAAATTTATATCTAATGGACAACACAGGCACCGTGAGCTCAACCTTATTTAATTCCACCCAAGGATACCTTTTAATTCTTATATTCCCTGAAGTGAATTACCCCCCAATATTTTTAATAGGTAAAGTGGGATGTTATAAATATTTATAGGCGACTTAGTGTACTGACTGAGATCAGCTGTGAAGGTATATATATCTAATAAGAGTAGTGTATTATATATAACCTTACTTGCTGCCACATATGTATACCTCAGTCAGAATTATTCTGGAATAGTGTGATGACTACGTTATATGTCTAGGGTATGTGTATGATGAAGTGTAAGTCAAACAACAACAGACAGATAAACAATTTAATTTATTCCACTACACTTGACAACACTGTGACACTCACATACATAAAACACTCTACAAGGATATCTTAAAGGAGTCACTGATAACTTATCAAATAACAATATGTATTCATTGCTGTCATGAATGTATATGTGTCCTGATTCAAATACAAAGGGAACCAGGAATCACAATCAATTTTAATTACAAGTTATATGTACAGAATTTATCAATATGAATATTGTAGTGACATATATTATTAAAAGTATCCTATGTGTGTCAGTTGTGTAGTAGTAATATGAGGTAATACTGGTTTTGTTGTGTTCAAGCTCTGTTGGTATTTGTCATCATGACTTCAATAGTTTGTCTTTATTGGAACTAGTATTGGAGATGTTCTCAGTTCCTGATATTAAAACAATTAAATTCCCCTCTTAAGTTTATGTTACTATGTTATTTTAAGATGGGGGTACATAATGTTGAGCTCAGCTGGCCACATCAGCTTATCTTGCGTGATGGCGGCAGGAAAAGACTCCTCTGCTCGATTTCTCCCCTGGGCTCTGGAGACACCTCACTGATAGCTAAAAGGACCAAGGAGTATGCTGTCCGACACTGGATTCAGCAAAGCTCTGACCAGGTGCTGCTCAGTCCCATCAAGACCACTGTCCCTGAAATCAAGAAGGATGTACCTTCTACTTCATTACTAATTGAGCCCCTAGTTCTACACTGAGCACAATACACCACAAACATTGAGTTCAGAGCGTTAGGCCAACTGTCAGCTTCATCTGAAATACTTTATACCAGTATTAACCTCCTTAATGGTTACTACGCCTCTGCACTTCCAGCATTATTTCTGTCTAGTCAATCATCTAGGTGTCAGTGTACTGTTTGGCCATTCCATGCCGTTTTACTTTCCTCCGACACCTTCTGTTCAGGCTGGAGCATTATAGGCTTTACATCATGTTTGCTACTGAACTACACATATATACAGGCATAAATTAACAATTCACATTCAATTTTCATTAAAAGATACTGAATGTTTCAAGCTTACCACAATTCATGGAAATAAACACAGATACGTTGACTAGCAATGAATTCTGGCACAAATACTGGCACAAATTCCCATCTGCTTATGTTCCAGGCTTTTATTTAGCAAAAATATGAGCTGGCTTCAACGCACTGTTGCTTTATCAAGCTTATTTGAACTAGTGGTCTCGAACTAACGCTCCTAAGTGATTATATCAGCGAGTCTGGCCAATGGAGCCACGTTTCGACAAGTGTTTGAAAAAATTTTACCTTCCTACGTCTCCCCTAACAACCAAGGATAGCATTTATAGTCCGACTAATCGTGTTTAGCCTTACATATCATTCCAGCCAATCAGTTCAAATGTAACTTGTGGCCCATTTCCCGTACAATGGTGGTTTTAAAAAATCTACCACTGAGCGATTCTGATTTTGGGTGTTGTCTGACAGCACCATCATTTTATTTTGGCTATAACTTGTTAATTCCTAGACTATTTGCGTAACGTTTTACATATTCTTTGTCAGCAAGCCCTAAGGAACCCAAATATACAAATTTAAAAGAGCTAAGTGGCTGCGTTCAAAATATGCAATTTCTTCTACCTCCTGTTTCGAGATGTGCTGTCTGGGTACTGTAATGTTTTCAAACGTAAACCCATCTAATGTTATCTTTTCTAATAAGCGTTTTTCAGGATTTAAAAACCTAACTCTGGGAAGGGTAGTGTTTTTATCACTGTCCGTCCGAAAAAAAGTTAGTGCATGTGGCCTTACACGCGTGATGGCAGCAATTGTGTATCGCGCGACGCGTGTTTAGTGTTGCACGTGTTCGGCTTTCTGCCTCTCCCTTCTCTCTATCCTTTAGTCCATCTGTTCGTTCGTTTTGGTAACGTAGTATAATTAATGTTAGGATTAATTTAGGTCATTACGCAGTGTGCCTCTCAATGTTTTTTCTTAGAAATGCAATACCCGTTTTAATGTGTTGTGGAAACGCTTGTATTTATGCAGTGGCTTATATTTAACGTGGAAACGTTACAATTTGCAGACGAAGCATAAAACAAAGGGGATTTCGAGTACATTCTTTGTGACAGCACTGTTATTTTACCATTGCTCTTTTCTTTATTAAATTTATTTGTTAGGCTTTATATTTACCTGATAATTTATATATGTGGATTAGAATATTTCACGACACCTCCCCTCTTAAAACAGACATCCCATGTCAGTCCTTTATTCTATATACACATAGATAAATGTAAGTCAACTTGACTTTACTCTGCTGTGGTGCTATCATGGTTTTATGTAGTTGGGTCCATTCAGAGTAGGCACTACTCATGAAATCTGCCTCAGACTTCTACAACCAATAATATATTTCGGTTATGTTACTGAACAGCCGCAAGTGTGAGTGCTTGTCTTAATGCTGCTTCGCAACCCGTATTCACCATTTCTCTTCTCTGAGTCTGCGCAATGACATGTCCAGAGAACATTATATTTCCCTCAAAATGTACGTTATGAGGAGATAACATATACCTGGTGATAGCAGAGTTTTCGTAGTGGATCCCATAATCTTCTTATTATCCTGTATGAAACATTCGGAATATCCTCAATCAAAGAGGCAACTCAGGGATTCATTACGTTCCTCCGAAATGTTTACATCCAACAATTTTCTCATCATTCTAGAGAAGACACTAGGCGCATTCTTCAATCCAAATGGCAATCTATTAAACTCATAGTGTCCTTCTGAGGTACTAAAAGCTAGGTATGGTCTAACCTCAGGCTTTACTGGAATCTGATAGTATCCTTTACTCAGATCCACTTTTGAGAAATATTTAGCTTTATTTAGTCTGGCAAACAGCTGATTTGTATCCGGCAATGGATCCACCTGTCCTTCTGTAATAGCATTCAGTCTCCTGTAATCTATACAGAGTCTATGTTCTCCAGAGGGCTTCCTTAAGAGTACAACACCGGAACTATACGAAGATTCACTGTGCGAAATAATTCCTTCCTTCAACAGATAGTCTATCTCTTCCTTCAAAGCTTTCTCCTTAGCAAACGGAATCGAATATGGTTTCATACAGACAGGTGTGGGGTCTATCAGTTTCATATCATATTCCAATAGGTTTGTATGCCCTGGTCGGTCTGTTAACACCTCTGCATGATTATTTAGAACCTGTTGCACTCTCTCTTTCTGAGTTTTCGTTAAATGTGTACTGATTTTCACCTGTGCTGCTGTCTCACAGGGGTGTAATGGATATTCAAATGATGAAAGTGGTTCCTTTTTCATCTCCATGGCGATGGACAAGGTCAACAAGTGTGTCTCTTCCTGATGTTCTCTTTCCAAATATTTCTTCAGGAGATTCACATGATAGATTTTTTCTTTCCCCTTCTTATCTATCTTATAATTTGTTCTAGACACCTTCTCTAGAACTGTATATGGACCCTGCCATCCAATTTGTAACTTATTCTGACTCCCGGGCAAAAGAAGCAGTACTTTCTCTCCCACAGCCAAATTTCTGTCTTTCGCCTTCCTGTTATAATAGGCAGCATGTTTCTTCCTGGCTTGTTTCAAATTTTCATTGGCAAGTTTCCAGCCAGTTTTTAAACGAGTGGTCAGCTCATTCACATATTGGTATGAAGATGTAATGTTTTCCTCTGCCTTTTCATCAGTCCACGTTCTTAACAAAGCTACATATGGACCTTTAATTGTGTGGACCTATTTGTCCATGCACCGGTATGGTCTCTTCCACTCGAAGCTTTATAGTGATGATTTTTCCTCCCAGAATTATCATTCACAAAACGACCGCTACCAATTTTTCTTTTGGGGCTTTCTCCCCACTTAAAATTCTTGATGAGAGATTTCCTCTCTACATCCTCTTCCTCCAGTTTGTTTAAGTCCGATTGAGGGATTTTCGGCTTATCCTGGGGTAAGACATCTTTTTGCACTCTCCGCATAGTGGCCATTGTAAAACAGTTAAGTGAAGCTTGTCCGTGAAAAGGGGCTTCCCATTCCATTTGGTCCACTTTATCAAATCTATTTTTCTTTTTATTATCAGGCCTAATTTTGCCCCGTGGCGTGTCCAGGTCCTGATCCATGTTCCCACTTGTGGGTGTTCCCTCATGTGCTATGCTACACCTTTCTACAAAATTCTCAATGTCCCATCTTGCTTTGGGCCAATAATAATTGTGAGCCACCTTTTGAATGATGGTACCTATCTTCTCATGGTCCCCATCTGGTTTCACATGTAGGCTCCTTATTAAGTCTGCCCTATATCTTTTAGGAAGTACCAGCTGTCCCTGACCTTTGGATCTAGCTCCAGTCTTCCTATACATCAACTTGTTTTTCATGTAAAAATCTCCCTTGCCTGGAGTTGTATGACAAGTTGACAATTTTCTGAAACAAGGCTTGAGTGTTTTATCCCCAGCCTGTGCCTTCCTCATCTCTTCTGGAGTGGTATCTAACATAATATCCTCCTCCTGTCTTGAGGTCGACCTGACCTGAAGGGTTGCCATATACACAGGTTTCCTTCTGCAACGGTCAGTGTCATGATTGTCCATCTGACAATTCTTACACCACCTTTTTCCTTGGTTGAAAGATTTTCTTTCATCATATTTCCTTTCATCGAATTGTGGGAATTTATTTTTATTTTCATACCGTGGCCTATCAAATTGGTGCTTACCTTTGTTTTGATCCCTAGGATCAAATTTATTAAAGTTCTGTGGTGCCCTAAAGTTATCCACTTGTTTCTTTTTATTACCTGTTACCTCTGCTTGAGCTGCTTGATACCTTTCAGCAACATTTAGCAACTCACCCAGCCTCTCTGCACCTTGTTCCATGAGAAACTTTCTCAGGTCTGGAGCCATGGACTCTCTTAATTGCTCTATAAGGACCATTTCCTTAAGATCTTGGGTTTTCCCCAGAGAAGTCCATTTCTCCAAGTATGTCTCTATTCGTGCAGAGAACTGGTGATAGGTTTCACCTGACAGTAGTTTAGCATTCCTAAATTTTTTCCTATAAAATTCTGCATTCTTTTCATATCTTAACAAAAGAGCCTGCTTTAGCATGTCATAATTTTCCTGATCACCTCTGCTCATTTTTGCAAAAACTTCATAAGCTGCCCCACGAAGTCCCTGAGATAACTTTAAGCTCCACCTTTCTCTCTCTAACCCATACGTGGTAGCTAATAGTTCATACCTATTTAGGTAGCTCTCTATATCATCGTCTTTCTCAACAAAATGATCTAAATGAAAATTCATAGCTGAGGTTGAGGCTCCTTGGCTAGCAGTGGCATCAGAGGCAAAGGGACTGGCACCATTTTCAGGAGCATGGCCTTGAAACTCAAACTCCCTTAGTCGTAACTCATGTTCCCTTTGTAATCTCTTTATCTTCTGCTTCCCTTTCTGCAGCTAATTTCTTCTCTTCCCTTTCTGCAGCTAATTTCTTCTCTTCCCTTTCTGCAGCTAATTTCTTCTCTTCCCTTTCTGCAGCTAATTTCTTCTCTTCCCTTTCTGCAGTCAATCTTCTTTCTTCTGCTTCCAATTTCTTAGCCTCAGCCTCAATCTGCAACCTCTTAGTCAGCCTCAGCCTGCAACCTCTTAGTCTCAGCCTCAGCCTCAAACTGTAACTTCTTAATTTCCCTTTCAGCCTCTAACTTTCTTTCGGCTTCAAACTTTCTTTCTTCGCGTTCAATAAATTTGTCACATTCCGTAGTGACATAGGCAACCATAACTTGCCCATCTAATCCTAACTCTTTTGCAGTCTGAACAGCAGCAGATCGAAATTTGGCCAGGTCCGCCATTGTCTATCAGGTAAATTTATACAATGTCTAACCAACAATTCAATCTCTAAATATATATCTAATGGACAACACAGGCACCGTGAGCTCAACCTTATTTAATTCCACCCAAGGATACCTTTTAATTCTTATATTCCCTGAAGTGAATTACCCCCAATATTTTTAATAGGTAAAGATTCAAAATCCCAAGAGCGAGACCCCAATATATGTGGTGAAGTGGGATGTTATAAATATTTATAGGGGACTTAGTGTACTGACTGAGATCAGCTGTGAAGGTATATATATCTAATAAGAGTAGTGTATTATATATAACCTTACTTGCTGCCACATATGTATACCTCAGTCAGAATTATTCTGGAATAGTGTGATGACTACGTTATATGTCTAGGGTATGTGTATGATGAAGTGTAAGTCAAAACAACAACAGACAGATAAACAATTTAATTTATTCCACTACACTTGACAACACTGTGACACTCACATACATAAAACACTCTACAAGGATATCTTAAAGGAGTCACTGATAACTTTTCAAATAACAATATGTATTCATTGCTGTCATGAATGAATATGTGTCCTGATTCAAATACAAAGGGAACCAGGAATCACAATCAATTTTAATTACAAGTTATATGTACAGAATTTATCAATATGAATATTGTAGTGACATATATTATTAAAAGTATCCTATGTGTGTCAGTTGTGTAGTAGTAATATGAGGTAATACTGGTTTTGTTTTGTTCAAGCTCTGTTGGTATTTGTCATCATGACTTCAATAGTTTGTCTTTATTGGAACTAGTATTGGAGATGTTCTCAGTTCCTGATATTAAAACAATTTAATTCCCCTCTTAATGTTATTTTTACAATGTCATTTTAAGATGGGGGTACATAATGTTGAGCTCAGCTGGCCACATCAGCTTATCTTGCGTGATGGCGGCAGGAAAAGACTCCTCTGCTCGATTTCTCCCCTGGGCTCTGGAGACACCTCACTGATAGCTAAATGGACCAAGGAGTATGCTGTCCGACTCTGGATTCAGCAAAGCTCTGACCAGGTGCTGCTCAATAACATCAAGACCACGGTCCCTGAAAACAAGAAGGATGTACCTTCTACTTCATAACTAATTTATACTCTCTTTCTACACTGAGCACAATACATCACAAACATTGAGTTCAGAGCGTTAGGCCAACTGTCAGCTTCATCTGAAATACTTTATACCAGTATTTCCCTCCCTAATGGTTACTACGCCTCTGCAATTCCAGCATTATTTCTGTCTAATCAATAATCTAGGTGTCAGTGTACTGTTTGGCCATTCCATGCCGTTTTACTTTCCTCCGACACCTTCTGTTCAGGCTGGAGCATTATAGGCTTTACATCATGTTTGCTACTGAACTACACATATATACAGGCATAAATTAACAATTCACATTCAATTTTCATTAAAAGATACTGAATGTTTCAAGCTTACCACAATTCATGGAAATAAACACAGATACGTTGACTAGCAATGAATTCTGGCACAAATACTGGCACAAATTCCCATCTGCTTATGTTCCAGGCTTTTATTTAGCAAAAATATGAGCTGGCTTCAACGCACTGTTGCTTTATCAAGCTTATTTGAACTAGTGGTCTCGAACTAACGCTCCTAAGTGATTATATCAGCGAGTCTGGCCAATGGAGCCACGTTTCGACAAGTGTTTGAAAAAATTTTACCTTCCTACGTCTCCCCTAACAACCAAGGATAGTATTTATAGTCCGACTAATCGTGTTTAGCCTTACATATCATTCCAGCCAATCAGTTCAAATGTAACTTGTGGCCCATTTCCCGTACAATGGTGGTTTAAAAATCTACCACTGAGCGATTCTGATTTTGGGTGTTGTCTGACAGCACCATCATTTTATTTTGGCTATAACTTGTTAATTCCTAGACTATTTGCGTAACGTTTTACATATTCTTTGTCAGCAAGCCCTAAGGAACCCAAATATACAAATTTAAAAGAGCTAAGTGGCTGCGTTCAAAATATGCAATTTCTTCTACCTCCTGTTTCGAAGATGTGCTGTCTGGGTACTGTAATGTTTTCAAACGTAAACCCATCTAATGTTATCTTTTCTAATAAGCGTTTTTCAGGATTTTAAAACCTAACTCTGGGAAGGGTAGTGTTTTTATCACTGTCCGTCTGAAAAAAAGTTAGTGCATGTGGCCTTACACGCGTGATAGTAGTAATTGTGTATCGCGCGACGCGTGTTTAGTGTTGCACGTGTTCGGCTTTCTGCCTCTCCCTTCTCTTTCCTTTAGTCCATCTGTTCGTTCGTTTTGGTAACGTAATATAATTAATGTTAGGATTAATTTAGGTCATTACGCAGTGTGCCTCTCAATGTTTTTCTTAGAAATGCAATACCCGTTTTAATGTGTTGTGGAAACGCTTGTATTTATGCAGTGGCTTATATTTAACGTGGAAACGTTACAATTTGCAGACGAAGCATAAAACAAAGGGGATTTCGAGTACATTCTTTGTGACAGCACTGTTATTTTACCATTGCTCTTTTCTTTATTAAATTTATTTGTTAGGCTTTATATTTACCTGATAATTTATATATGTGGATTAGAATATTTCACGACACCTCCCCTCTTAAAACAGACATCCCATGTCAGTCCTTTATTCTATATACACATAGATAAATGTAAGTCAACTTGACTTTACTCTGCTGTGGTGCTATCATGGTTTTATGTAGTTGGGTCCATTCAGAGTAGGCACTACTCATGAAATCTGCCTCAGACTTCTACAACCAATAATATATTTCGGTTATGTTACTGAACAGCCGCAAGTGTGAGTGCTTGTCTTAATGCTGCTTCGCAACCCGTATTCACCATTTCTCTTCTCTGAGTCTGCGCAATGACATGTCCAGAGAACATTATATTTCCCTCAAAATGTACGTTATGAGGAGATAACATATACCTGGTGATAGCAGAGTTTTCGTAGTGGATCCCATAATCTTCTTATTATCCTGTATGAAACATTCGGAATATCCTCAATCAAAGAGGCAACTCAGGGATTCATTACGTTCCTCCGAAATGTTTACATCCAACAATTTTCTCATCATTCTAGAGAAGACACTAGGCGCATTCTTCAATCCAAATGGCAATCTATTAAACTCATAGTGTCCTTCTGAGGTACTAAAAGCTAGGTATGGTCTAACCTCAGGCTTTACTGGAATCTGATAGTATCCTTTACTCAGATCCACTTTTGAGAAATATTTAGCTTTATTTAGTCTGGCAAACAGCTGATTTGTATCCGGCAATGGATCCACCTGTCCTTCTGTAATAGCATTCAGTCTCCTGTAATCTATACAGAGTCTATGTTCTCCAGAGGGCTTCCTTAAGAGTACAACACCGGAACTATACGAAGATTCACTGTGCGAAATAATTCCTTCCTTCAACAGATAGTCTATCTCTTCCTTCAAAGCTTTCTCCTTAGCAAACGGAATCGATTATGGTTTCATACAGACAGGTGTGGGGTCTATCAGTTTCATATCATATTCCAATAGGTTTGTATGCCCTGGTCGGTCTGTTAACACCTCTGCATGATTATTTAGAACCTGTTGCACTCTCTCTTTCTGAGTTTTCGTTAAATGTGTACTGATTTTCACCTGTGCTGCTGTCTCACAGGGGTGTAATGGATATTCAAATGATGAAAGTGGTTCCTTTTTCATCTCCATGGCGATGGACAAGGTCAACAAGTGTGTCTCTTCCTGATGTTCTCTTTCCAAATATTTCTTCAGGAGATTCACATGATAGATTTTTTCTTTCCCCTTCTTATCTATCTTATAATTTGTTCTAGACACCTTCTCTAGAACTGTATATGGACCCTGCCATCCAATTTGTAACTTATTCTGACTCCCGGGCAAAAGAAGCAGTACTTTCTCTCCCACAGCCAAATTTCTGTCTTTCGCCTTCCTGTTATAATAGGCAGCATGTTTCTTCCTGGCTTGTTTCAAATTTTCATTGGCAAGTTTCCAGCCAGTTTTTAAACGAGTGGTCAGCTCATTCACATATTGGTATGAAGATGTAATGTTTTCCTCTGCCTTTTCATCAGTCCACGTTCTTAACAAAGCTACATATGGACCTTTAATTGTGTGGACCTATTTGTCCATGCACCGGTATGGTCTCTTCCACTCGAAGCTTTATAGTGATGATTTTTCCTCCCAGAATTATCATTCACAAAACGACCGCTACCAATTTTTCTTTTGGGGCTTTCTCCCCACTTAAAATTCTTGATGAGAGATTTCCTCTCTACATCCTCTTCCTCCAGTTTGTTTAAGTCCGATTGAGGGATTTTCGGCTTATCCTGGGGTAAGACATCTTTTTGCACTCTCCGCATAGTGGCCATTGTAAAACAGTTAAGTGAAGCTTGTCCGTGAAAAGGGGCTTCCCATTCCATTTGGTCCACTTTATCAAATCTATTTTTCTTTTTATTATCAGGCCTAATTTTGCCCCGTGGCGTGTCCAGGTCCTGATCCATGTTCCCACTTGTGGGTGTTCCCTCATGTGCTATGCTACACCTTTCTACAAAATTCTCAATGTCCCATCTTGCTTTGGGCCAATAATAATTGTGAGCCACCTTTTGAATGATGGTACCTATCTTCTCATGGTCCCCATCTGGTTTCACATGTAGGCTCCTTATTAAGTCTGCCCTATATCTTTTAGGAAGTACCAGCTGTCCCTGACCTTTGGATCTAGCTCCAGTCTTCCTATACATCAACTTGTTTTTCATGTAAAAATCTCCCTTGCCTGGAGTTGTATGACAAGTTGACAATTTTCTGAAACAAGGCTTGAGTGTTTTATCCCCAGCCTGTGCCTTCCTCATCTCTTCTGGAGTGGTATCTAACATAATATCCTCCTCCTGTCTTGAGGTCGACCTGACCTGAAGGGTTGCCATATACACAGGTTTCCTTCTGCAACGGTCAGTGTCATGATTGTCCATCTGACAATTTTTACACCACCTTTTTCCTTGGTTGAAAGATTTTCTTTCATCATATTTCCTTTCATCGAATTGTGGGAATTTATTTTTATTTTCATACCGTGGCCTATCAAATTGGTGCTTACCTTTGTTTTGATCCCTAGGATCAAATTTATTAAAGTTCTGTGGTGCCCTAAAGTTATCCACTTGTTTCTTTTTATTACCTGTTACCTCTGCTTGAGCTGCTTGATACCTTTCAGCAACATTTAGCAACTCACCCAGCCTCTCTGCACCTTGTTCCATGAGAAACTTTCTCAGGTCTGGAGCCATGGACTCTCTTAATTGCTCTATAAGGACCATTTCCTTAAGATCTTGGGTTTTCCCCAGAGAAGTCCATTTCTCCAAGTATGTCTCTATTCGTGCAGAGAACTGGTGATAGGTTTCACCTGACAGTAGTTTAGCATTCCTAAATTTTTTCCTATAAAATTCTGCATTCTTTTCATATCTTAACAAAAGAGCCTGCTTTAGCATGTCATAATTTTCCTGATCACCTCTGCTCATTTTTGCAAAAACTTCATAAGCTGCCCCACGAAGTCCCTGAGATAACTTTAAGCTCCACCTTTCTCTCTCTAACCCATACGTGGTAGCTAATAGTTCATACCTATTTAGGTAGCTCTCTATATCATCGTCTTTCTCAACAAAATGATCTAAATGAAAATTCATAGCTGAGGTTGAGGCTCCTTGGCTAGCAGTGGCATCAGAGGCAAAGGGACTGGCACCATTTTCAGGAGCATGGCCTTGAAACTCAAACTCCCTTAGTCGTAACTCATGTTCCCTTTGTAATCTTTTCCTCTTTTCTGCTTCCCTTTCTGCAGCTAATTTTCTCTTCCCTTTCTGCAGCTAATTTCTTCTCTTCCCTTTCTGCAGCTAATTTCTTCTCTTCCCTTTCTGCAGCTCTTTTTCTTCTTCCTTTCTGCTCTCTTCTTCTTCCTTAGCTCTCAATTTCTTAGCCTCAGCCTCAATCTGCAACCTCTTAGTCTCAGCCTCAGCCTCAAATTGTAACTTCTTAATTTCCCTTTCAGCCTCTAACTTTCTTTCGGCTTCAAACCTTCTTTCTTCGCGTTCAATAAATTTGTCACATTCCGTAGTGACATAGGCAACCATAACTTGCCCATCTAATCCTAACTCTTTTGCAGTCTGAACAGCAGCAGATCGAAATTTGGCCAGGTCCGCCATTGTCTATCAGGTAAATTTATACAATGTCTAACCAACAATTCAATCTCTAAATATATATCTAATGGACAACACAGGCACCGTGAGCTCAACCTTATTTAATTCCACCCAAGGATACCTTTTAATTCTTATATTCCCTGAAGTGAATTACCCCCAATATTTTTAATAGGGAAAGATTCAAAATCCCAAGAGCGAGACCCCAATATATGTGGTGAAGTGGGATGTTATAAATATTTATAGGGGACTTAGTGTACTGACTGAGATCAGCTGTGAAGGTATCTATATCTAATAAGAGTAGTGTATTATATATAACCTTACTTGCTGCCACATATGTATATCTCAGTCAGAATTATTCTGGAATAGTGTGATGACTACGTTATATGTCTAGGGTATGTGTATGATGAAGTGTAAGTCAAAACAACAACAGACAGATAAACAATTTAATTTATTCCACTACACTTGACAACACTGTGACACTCACATACATAAAACACTCTACAAGGATATCTTAAAGGAGTCACTGATAACTTTTCAAATAACAATATGTATTCATTGCTGTCATGAATGTATATGTGTCCTGATTCAAATACAAAGGGAACCAGGAATCACAATCAATTTTAATTACAAGTTATATGTACAGAATTTATCAATATGAATATTGTAGTGACATATATTATTAAAAGTATCCTATGTGTGTCAGTTGTGTAGTAGTAATATGAGGTAATACTGGTTTTGTTTTGTTCAAGCTCTGTTGGTATTTGTCATCATGACTTCAATAGTTTGTCTTTCTTGGAACTAGTATTGGAGATGTTCTCAGTTCCTGATATTAAAACAATTAAATTCCCCTCTTAATCTTATTTTACAAGGTCATTTTAAGATGGGGGTACATAATGTTGAGCTCAGCTGGCCACATCAGCTTATCTTGCGTGATGGCGGCAGGAAAAGACTCCTCTGCTCGATTTCTCCCCTGGGCTCTGGAGACACCTCACTGATAGCTAAATGGACCAAGGAGTATGCTGTCCGACTCTGGATTCAGCAAAGCTCTGACCAGGTGCTGCTCAATACCATCAAGACCACGGTCCCTGAAAACAAGAAGGATGTACCTTCTACTTCATAACTAATTGATACTCTAGTTCTACACTGAGCACAATACATCACAAACATTGAGTTCAGAGCGTTAGGCCAACTGTCAGCTTCATCTGAAATACTTTATACCAGTATTAACCTCCTTAATGGTTACTACGCCTCTGCAATTCCAGCATTATTTCTTCTAATCAATCATCTAGGTGTCAGTGTACTGTTTGGCCATTCCATGCCGTTTTACTTTCCTCCGACACCTTCTGTTCAGGCTGGAGCATTATAGGCTTTACATCATGTTTGCTACTGAACTACACATATATACAGGCATAAATTAACAATTCACATTCAATTTTCATTAAAAGATATTGAATGGTTCAAGCTTACCACAATTCATACGAATAAACACAGATACGTTGATAGCAATGAATTCTGGCACAAATACTGGCACAAATTCCCATCTGCTTATGTTCCAGGCTTTTATTTAGCAAAAATATGAGCTGGCTTCAACGCACTGTTGCTTTATCAAGCTTATTTGAACTAGTGGTCTCGAACTAACGCTCCTAAGTGATTATATCAGCGAGTCTGGCCAATGGAGCCACGTTTCGACAAGTGTTTGAAAAATTTTACCTTCCTACGTCTCCCCTAACAACCAAGGATAGCATTTATAGTCCGACTAATCGTGTTTAGCCTTACATATCATTCCAGCCAATCAGTTCAAATGTAACTTGTGGCCCATTTCCCGTACAATGGTGGTTAAAAATCTACCACTGAGCGATTCTGATTTTGGGTGTTGTCTGACAGCACCATCATTTTATTTTGGCTATAACTTGTTAATTCCTAGACTATTTGCGTAACGTTTTACATATTCTTTGTCAGCAAGCCCTAAGGAACCCAAATATACAAATTTAAAAGAGCTAAGTGGCTGCGTTCAAAATATGCAATTTCTTCTACCTCCTGTTTCGAAGATGTGCGGTCGGGGTACTGTAATGTTTTCAAACGTAAACCCATCTATTGTTATCTTTCCTAATAAGCGTTTTTTATGATTTTAAAACCTAACTCTGGGAAAGGGTAGTGGATTTTATCACTGTCGATTTGAAATAAAGTTAGTGCATGTGGCCTTACACGCGTGATAGTAGTAATTGTGTATCGCGTTACGCTTGTTTGGTGTTGCCGCGTGTTCGGCTTTATGCCTTC